>SDVV010009112.1:0-16865 GCA_016164225.1 Gammarus roeselii
ATTCGTTTCAGTCATAAGAATTGTACAAATGAAATCCAGTTTTGTTGTGTTTGCCAAAAGCAAAACAGAAAGAATGGGTAAATAAATGTAATTGATTTGATTCACTGTGAAATGATGGTCACGTAATACTCTTCGTTGATTGTACTTTTTCCAGATATTTTCCGCTCAACCACTCTTTATTGTGAATGCATACCGAATTTTTTTTTCCAGTAATCAAACTATTTTGTTAATCGATCCGTTCCAATACATGGTTTGGTAAATGAACACAATATTTATATCCATATAGTTGAGTGTGAAAGAGAAAAGTGGGTTGAAAGTAAGCGATCAACTCAAAACTAAATGACATAGAAACTTGAAACATGAATCACATGAATGAATATGTCCTGAAGCTTTATTTCGTACAACAGATACCTTGACTATTATATAAACTGACGATTTGAACAAAATCGTTCAGGAAAACCAACCACGAGGTAGACAGAAACTGGCTTCTGAAAGGGGATCAGTCTTGAATCTGCCAAGCGCATTCAAAGTTGATCATAGACTAAAAACTTACAAATTTTAAACATCACAGCCACTCATGCACAATGGCAAAGAAAGAAGATTACTGTTTTGGCAACGGTGTCACGAATATTTTGTGTAAGGACGAATGAAAGCTCACACCATAGTTTCTCCGACGAGAGTTTTATTTATTTGTATGGCTCTATTAATAATCAGCACGTCCATGATTGAAACTCTCGAAAACCGGCAGAGTTGTTTGAGACGCCTTTGCACCAACATTGGGTAACAGTTTCGTGCGGATGAAGTCCCCATGAAGTCTACGGGCCCTACTTGTCTGCAGATACTGGTACGAGAAACGTACGCAAGATGAACACCGAAGCATATATTGCAATGATAGATAATGTATTGTCTGTCGCTGCTCATCATCCTATTTAGCTCCAACAAGATGGTGCAACTACACACACATCCTTTCTCGGGAGGGCTTGGCTGAGAAGCGGTTACGAAAACATCATCATTTCATACCGATCTGATTTCCCTGATTTCCCGTGACCAGATTGATCCTCTAACCTTTCCACTTAGGATTTTTTATCTCGAGATATGCTAACGGAGGCTCGTTAAAGTCAAACCTGACTCAATCCATGCCTTCAAGCAGGATATCCGAGTAGTAAGCTCTTCCTGTGACCAAGATGTTCATATCGAAGTAATCTTAAATTTCCAATAAGAACGGTTACCCGTGGTATCCAGCATCAGGGTGACCGTTTTGACCATTTCTTTCATGTGGTTTTTGGATCACCTTATAAAGTCAATTCGTTATCGAGTTATGAGCGTTTTCTTTCGGCCACTTTTTTCTGTGTTACCCCGTGAAACGAATAAGAGACGTCAGCTCGCTAATAATGCTTTCAATATACAAAATGAAGGAGAAGTCCTATGATTCCCATACTACTTTTGTACGGTGAGCGCAAAAATATGTTTCCCTCTTATCGATTAATGTTCCCAATCCCTATTATGAGCATAATGCCACAACTAGGATCCCAATTGGTGTCGATGCACGGCTCAGGATTGGGTTACTTTTGAACGGATCTCTCCTTGGCTAAAGCGTTCAAAAACAATGCAGCCATAAGTGGGCACAGCCACGCTCACTCCACTACCGCTCATCTCTCTGTCGATGAAGTGAATGTGTTCAGCAAGTACATATTCTAATGTTCCAAACTTATTTGTTTTACGGATGTTTCAGATTTATTAACATACAGAGATGTTCAACTCCAACCAAATTCAACGAATATCTGTAAATCACGTTTAATTACCATTTTAAAATCTGTCGAGCCGTTCTGTCCGAAGCGGCCATCCCATATTATCGGCACTGCGTTACTTGCGTCACCGTAACGATCTGACCAGCTCACCGACACCATTGCAGTCATCAGCCTCGGCCACCTCATCTCTCGCAACAATTAGTCCAGTTCAACGTCGCCATTACTGCTATCAGCCTCGGCCGCCCAGCCACTTGCACAGCTCTCCCAGGCTAAGCGTCATCGGGAAGCCATGGGCCCCACCCTACCAATCTCTCTCAACGCCCTGCCTCGGTCACCATCACCTTTACAGCAAATGGCATCGATAGTCTTAACTTTAAAAGGTTCTGCGCGGCTCACCGACACCATTAGAGCCACCAGCGACGGCAGCCGCGCCAATCAAACTCTCTGTTCGGCTCACCGTCACCCGCCACACCTATCAAAATGCTCTGTCCGGCCCTTCAACACTATTACAGTCATCAACAATGGCAACTCTATCACTCGCAGAGCTCTGCCCGGCTCAAAATAACAATAACAGCTATTGACCTCGGCCGCTTGAGATCACGCTACGCTCTGCCCGGCTTACCGTCACCATCATTACCATCGTCCTTCGCCCCTTCCCCTACCTATTGAAAATACCTGCCCGGCTCCCACCATCATCACAGCCATTGACGTTGGCTGCACTACCTTACGCTATGCTTTCCGTTGCACCGTCACAGTTACAGCCCACGGGATCAGCCGTCTAACCTTACACAATGTTCTGCCTGGCTCATCGTCATCATTAAAACCATAGTCCTTGACCGACCCACTATTAGCAACGCTGTGTTTGGCTCACAGTCACCATTCATCAATTGGCCTCAGACATAAAACATCACTCAATGTTCGACTGGATTACCATCACCATTACAGTCATCTCCCCAGCCCCCCCCCCCCCTATAGCAACGCTCTGCCCTACTCACTTGTCTCCATTACTCGCTCCTGAAATTTCCCTGAAACACGTAAAAAAACTGCTATCATTCATCGCCATCCATTTTGCTAAGCCGCATGCACTACCACTTAACTTTGAGCCGTCAAGAGGCTTAGAAGCCAACAGTAGGCCTTCAAGAGGTCCAACCGACAAAAGGCTTCGCAGCCGAGAGTAGGCCTTCAAGAGGCCCAGCCGACAAGAGGCTTAGCAGTTGACAGTAGGTCTTTAAGAGGCCCTGCTGACAAGAGGCTCAGCAGCCGACAGTAGGCCTTAAAGAGGCCCAGCCGACAAAAGGCTTGGCAGCCGATAGTAGGCCTTCAAGAGGTTCAGCCGACAAGAAGCTAAGCAGCCGACAGTAGGCCTTAAAGAGGCCCAACCGCCAAGATGCTCATCAGTTATGAACCAATCAACTCGAGAATATATGCCCTCATTAAGTCCTAACGCGTCGATAGAGTCTTAATCGGGCACTAAAAGCCTCACAAGACAGCTGCACAACACCGCAAACAATCTTGTAACCTTCAACTGCTGTGCGCACCGTTTATCGTCCGTCGTACGCCTGAGCAGGAACTCTACCTCCTGGTCAGGATACCTGCAGATATCACAGCAACACAAGCCCGCACACCACTGAGAGGCGGCACCGTAGGATCGAAGTACACCCAATCGGTCGAAAATACAGCAAATCGTCATTACTGCAGCAGTATTTGTGTCATTCAATGTTCCGCACTGAAAAGTATAATTATTATGACACTACAGCAGTATTTGTGTAATTCAATGTTATGCGCTACGAATAATTATTATTAAAGCAGTCGCTCACTCATAGCATAATTGTGTTTTCAGTGTTTCGCTCAGTATTCCGTGCTTCCCGTATTCCCAGTGTGCAATCATCAACATAATAGCAGTCACTCGTATCATTAGCAGCATTTTGTTTGCAGTGTTCCGTACTTTCCGTGTTCCGCACTGCAGTGTTTTGTAATGCAAATCCCCATTGTTAAACCAGCCTGTCACATCAAGCAGTAGGTTCACCACCATCTCCTAGTCCAACCTCAACTCCCCCCCCCCCCATCTCGCCTACCTTCTCTTGTCTGCCTCGGCTGTGTCTGCCAATGAACGAGCCTGCTTATGTTTTTTATTGTTTACTTCTTATTTGCTGCTTCACATAATCCCCATGAAATATTTGTTACGAGTTTGTGCAGTAAATAACCTTTGGTAAGTCAAATAATTTCATTTGAGTTCAGGCAATTAGGATTTAACTGCAATACTTGTCTAAATGTTCGTCGTTCTTCCGTATCAAAATCGTAACTGTCATTTGTATACTGCTTAAACGTATAATTTTAATTCTGCAACTGTTTAGTGATAGGTGTAAAAGCTACAGACTGATAGATTAGAGTAAGGAAAACAAACGAGCACGAGTGCTCATGTCGAGTGTTTCCTTGAATAATACTACATTGCAAATACATACAAACTGATGATACTGCATCTCGGTAGGTGTATTACTACCGAGATATTCCGGGTGAGTGGTGTTACAGCAATTTGCATCCACCCCTAAGCCCACGTCAGGGCCACATGTACCGGGTGTGCGCCCGTAACGGTACTCGCAATCACCCGTCCCGCTAGCCTACGAGGCCATCTGCTGTACTAACGGAACAAGCAGGTGCAGGGACTATGGTATCCTGAAAATCAAAACTGCTTAAGAGTAGAACCTGCTCATCTCGATGGGGCGGGAAAGACTCAGAGGGATACCATAAGCTTATACTCTTTATTTTTATTTTCTTGTTTGGTACGATTGCCACTTACTATTTACTATGTGAATCTGTCGGTGACTCAGCGACCACCGGTGAGTTGTAACGACAGCATTCACCGCCACACCCTTTGAAATATGAAAATCAAACCAGCACCAAGAGGAAATCTGTTGCTCAACTCTACAGTATGGCGTAGATTCGACGTATATCATCCATTTATGAGGCAATGAGTATCTTCCTATAGAGGGACTTTGCCGCACGATGGTATTTTTTTTTTCCTTTTCTGCCTTCCGTGTCGGAAGAGGGGAGGAAAGAAGAAAAATAGGAGAAGATCGACAAATATGAACTACCTGGTGCAGATGAAGGACTGTCGGCAACTCAGCGGCGCTTGCCGTGGACCGCAATTGCAGCATTCACCGCCTTCCCCATGACATACGAAAATCGAACCTGCATCAGGAGGAGAGTTTCACTCAACTCTACGGCACGGTGAAGCTTCGACGAAATCACCCATTCTTGAGTCAGTAAGTATCCTCCGACAAAGGGACTTGGCCGACACAATTTCCAACTCTCTTTTCTTCTCTTCTTCATCTCCCATGGGTGGGAGAATGACAATAAAAAGATAGCTAACAGTTGCGAACTTCGTAGTGCTGGTGAAAGCCTGCCGGTGACTCAGCGGGATGCCGATGAGCCGTAACAGCAGCACTCACCGTCATACCACATGATAGGCGAAAATCGAACCCGCACTAAGAGAAGAGCAAGTGCTCAACTAGACCAGATTAAAATAATGCTAAGGGATGAAGATGTTGATATACTCTAACTTTCAGAACCATGACTAGCACCCAACATGAATAACAACTTATGAACTTTGAACTGTTCTGGAAAGACCGAGGTAAAAGAGGAGGCGGTGCCTGTATCTATGTCATAAATGAGTACACAGCCAGGACATTGAAAACGGTTGGATGTGGAGACGAAGTGGATGATGTTTGGATTACCGTTCAGGTAAAAAAAATAAGTATTTGATCGTCGGAGCCATTTACAAGCCACTCAAAGCCAGTACCCAGTCAATCAGCCACATAGAATCCAATCTCCAGACATCAACTACTTTGAAGAAGTACCTGTACCTCCCACGAGATTTCAACGACGATCAATGAAAACCCAATAAATTTAGCCTAAGAATTAAAAGATTAAAACTTGAGCCTCTCATTGAGGAGCCAACTAGAATCACAAAAGAAAGTAGCTAATTGCTTGATCTGATAGTTACGAACAATCGATCGTCTTTCATAAGCACCAACATTGGTGAGTCACTGGCCGACCACCAGGAAATAAGCTACCTGATCACAGTATGCGAAGAAAAACGAATACCAGTCATCCGGACGTTTAGTACATAAGAAAACTACTCACGAGATTCACTGTAGCAAGAGTTATGAACAGAATACCATTGCTCAACAACAGGCGTAACACGGACGACGTGAATATTCAAGCGGACATTTTCGTTGACACGTTCCCAGCAGCTTTCAACACTATAGAACCAATAGTCACAAGCAAAATACCTCGCCCTCCAGTCAGCTTGATGACTCCTAAACCCAATCAGGAAGTATAAAACCCAAAATATTTTCAAAGCTTTCTGGAAGGTCACACAAACAAAAATACAAATACAAATACAGACAGTAGGCCGAAATACCCGAGAACGGGAGGTGGCTGACGGTAAGACGCACTCGCACACCTTAGCTCTTTTGCTCATAAGAGTCTGGCTGGGGACCCCGCAACTCACCCTTCGGGTCATGAGGGCGGTTCGAGGTCAGTGTCGGCAGCAGGGCCCGACAGCGCAACTGGTTTGCCCCTGCCGAGTCATGATGACCAGACCCCTCCCGCCCACGACCATCCCGTCTCTCAACGATATGCCTAGGGTGGGAAAGCTCATCAGAGCAGCGTCAAAACTCTTCCATTCACTATCGTTCTCCACTCACACCTATCCAGTGCACGCTCTCTCGCTACATCCACACTCATGTCACACCATCCATCCACCCAAACTTCAGTCTCCCTCTAGGCCTACGTCCACTCGCCTCTGACTTCAACACCCTTTTCACCAATCTCCCTTCATCCATTCTCATCATGTGCCCGAACCATCTCAAAACAAGCGATCAACTCTGTCCTCTAACTTCTTCACCACGAACTTAAATGCTAAAAACATAACACTGACTCAAATGGTATGGGTTTGACCAATGAATCGCGTGTTTTAAATGTCATGCGAGTGGTTGGACAACCGATGAGGAAACGCGTAAGAAACCTAACAGACAAAGCAAGGAGAGATGAGCACCTTGTTGAATTACAAAAAGGAAAAACAACCCGAAACAGACTTGGAACATCCATGGCAGCATTGTGCCCCATAAGAAACCAAAAAAGTCTTCAAATAAGGAAAACCCAATTGAAATAGCAGAATCATTCAATGATTTTTTCGCTAACGTTGGAAAGCACAAATACGAAGAGGTAATGAACGTACACACAAAAAAAAATCGTTGGTTCACGAAACCATGTTAATGCATAATCTCATTTGGTTCACAGTTCCATCTCATAACGACTCATCCACCAAGGAAGACTAAATGTGGACACCGAGCCCGGTAAGCAGATTGAAAATTGTTTCAGCTATTTTTGCGCTTAAAAAGACAAACTCTTGTGGGAACGATGGAATAGCATTACTGTACCTCAAGGATGGATTAGAAATTATTCTGACATATCTCCAGCTGCTCATCAACACATCCATTGCAACAAAGACCTTCCCTTAAATTTGAAACATGCCCTTATCAAAGCTATCCATAAAAAGGGTGAGGTAAACAACCCTTCAAATCATAGATCCATAAGCCTCCTTCCAGTAACTTCAAAAATCTTGGAAATGTTTATAGAACGTCAGATCCTTGACCACCTAGAAGAGGAGAACCTGATCAATGACTGTCAGAATGCACACAGACTGAAGACCTCTACTGAAGATGCGTGACTGAAAATCTCCGAACTCTTATACAAAACAGTCTATCATAACTCGTAGACGAAAACAGTCTATCGTTGGTCTATCATTACCTCTCTAAAGCATTTGACACTTTAAGTCACGACATTTTGCTGCAAAACTGTGGCAACTGAACATCCGAACACCCTGATTTGATAGCTAACTCAGGAATCGGTCCCAGTCTGTCGTGTTAGACGGAAAGATCACCTCTTCTCCAAGACCGGTAAAGGTTGGGGTTCCACAAGGATCGATTCTCGGTCCGGTTCATTTCCTCCTGTTCATCAATGACAAAAACTGTGGAAACCCTCTCGACTATGCCAAAATGACATCATAAGCGGACGATGTTCAATTGGTGTTCGTTACACCGGCAAATGAATTACAAAAGCCGACGAAAGATGCAGAAGCAGCGCTGATCCACATGAATGATCGGTATTCTTCAAATGGGTACAAGTTTATAAAAGTAAAAACAGTGCCTTATTCTGGGATCCAAAGCAAATACACGGAGAGGTGCCTAGAATTTCGCTGTTGATTGTATGGACGCAAAAACCCCTCTTGACTACAGAGTCAAAAGTGTGGCTTGATCCCCATATGACTTTCATACATCGTGTTGATAAGCTCTGCTCCAGACTGAATGGTACACTCTAATTTTTCAGTCGAAAGAAGAAACAACTCGACTTCAAGTCCAGACTTCTCGTAATCAATGCTCTGGTCTTTTCACATTCAAACTACTGCCCTACCATATGGGGTACGAGCGCGAAAACATTACCGTCAAATATTCAACGTAGCATGAACTTCACCGCAAAAGTAGCTGTCGAACGGAACTTTAGAAAGAGCGATCACATGACACCAATTCTAAAGAAACTCGGGTGGCTGAACATCCAGGAACGGCTCGAGCTGAGCAAAGCAATACGGGTTTTTAAAATTCAAAACAAGCTTTCCTGTTCAAACGGTTTTGTGTTGACAACACGGAAAGCTGCCCATCAACTATCAACACGGAAGGAAAATCATATTGACGCAGAGTTCAGAAGAACAGAGATTGGGGCCAAAACTTTCACTATTTCTGATCCAAAGACTTTCAACAAGCTTCCAGCTGACATTCAGAATTGCGCTACCGTATATTGTTTCAAGAAGAAATGTGCCAGTCAATTGCTTGCCCGCAGACAGAGGCAGGCAGAGTTAAACAATCAATTACAATTAACCGAAACTGGCAGCATAGAACTATATTTTCCAGTTCGCCCAGAGCCTCAACAATATCACCGTCAACCGAACACAAACATAACCTCACATACTATATTCCTCTGATCTCTATTTGTATTTTTCTTCGAACAAATAGTAACTGCTAATCCAAACACGACAGCACTGCTCTCGAATCCTGAAATTTCTCCCCAGCGTGCTCTGAAAGGCCCTCTAGAAGGCCATGACTCTGTCCCAACTGACTCCGCATTGTTCTGGCTCTAACAACTTTGCTTTTGAGGACAAACGAGCATTGGACAGCTAACTCCATTGAACTATTCCAGCGGTCTCCTCACAGCGCAACAGTTTTTTTCTGCTCTGATTTAACCCCGATAGTGGACTATATAATGACATTCAGTATCACTACTTTCGTATCCCCGCAAAGTGAGTTATTTACCGTCACGTAAAACGACAGGAATCTCCTCGCCCTTCGTCGCTTTAAATATGCCCGGCCCGGATCACACATGCATGTATGGCAAAGGCCCTCTAACTCACACCCACACATAACCAGACAACCTCTACCACCCAACGTATCAGACAGATAATCAATAAACTCCGTCATAAAAACAATGTCTGATCGAAATGTTATGTGTCATCGGGATAGAGCGCGTATTTAATCTGTACTTTAAATATACTCGGTTACTTCTCCGGTTTCTCGTCATGTTTCGGAAAGGCTGGTACTTTTGCTCAGCTAAAAGTGAGGCGTTCGCTGCCGGTCACTGTAAAAGATTCCAATAACAACACCGGTTTTCATCAGGTTGAAATGCATACTTATTGTGTAGCTCAAGCCTACCTTGATAGCTCTTTCGTCGTGACACGTTACAGAGAGCTTATTGTTCCACGAGAATAACACAGTACTCGTGTAAGAAGAAACTTTTTCCTTTTATTTCTAAATTATTTTATATTTTAGTGCGGATATTTTCTCTTTTTTTTTGGTCAGTGACTCTCTGGCTCACATAGGCCCCCCCATGCTGTCGTATTCTTTGCTACCAAATGAATTACGCTCTACAGCTGAATAAGCATTTCTCACTCTAACTAACTGATATATGAAATAAATCAATGTCAGATCGCAACTCATGTCAACAGGATACAATGCATATTTATTGTGTACAGTAAAACTTACCTTGGTAGCTTCCTCGTCGTAACATGTTTCGGCAAGAATCGTGTTCGTATGATCAGATAGGAAAGTAAGATGCCTCCTCAATGCTCGCACACAGCTCCAATTACTCAGTTACAAGTTCTTGGCTTGTTCATTTCACCTATTTTAGATTTACTATGAATAAATTTGTTGTTCCAAAAGAAGGACATACCATCTGTGTATGAATAAACGTTATTGTTTTTTTTATGTCAGGCTCACAGTCACCATCACATCTTCCAACCTTTGGCCGCCCAACCAGGCTTCGTTTTGTCCGGCTCCCGTCACCAATATAGCCATCGGCCTTGTTCACCCCATTTTTTGCAACGCTCTATCCGGTTCAACTACAGCATATCATACATAGGCGCAGCCTGCCACACCTCTCGCAGCGCTTTGTCTGGCTCATCGACACCATTACAGCATTATTGGTCTCGGTCGCTCTACCAATAGCAACACTCTGTCGAGATAACGATCAACATTATAGGCAACGACCACGGCCGCCTCACCTCTTGTTACGCACTGCCCGGCGTGCCGACGCCATCATAGCCATCGGCCCTAACGCTCGGTCCCGCTTATCTTCACCAATACAGCTATTGCCTTGGACAGCTCCTCCTCTTGCAAATATCTGTCTGGCTCACCGTTTCCAATTGCAGTCGTTGACCTCAACTGGTTCGTCTCTAGCAACGCTAACTCTGGATCACCTTGCTCATTACTGCTATCGGTCTCCACCACCCCATCTCTCGTGATACTCTGCACTGTTCACCGTCACCATTTTAGTCACCGATAACGGCCGCACCACCTCTCGCAGGGCTCTGTCCGGCTCACCGTCACCAATGCAGCAGCATTCGGTCAAGGCCGTCATACTTCACGAAACGCACTGCCCGACTCACCGTCATTATTACAGCCGTCGGCCTTAGCGATCATATATCTCGCTATGCTCTGTCCGGTTCACCGTCACCCTTCTCTCCTCCCATTCTCCCCTCTACATCGTTCCTCTTTTCGACGTGTTTTAGGAAGCCGTGAAGCGCCTCGTTAATCAAAAAGTCATAAACAGACTGCGACCACGACGACCGGCAGCCAAAAGTGGGCCTTTTTGAGGATGAGGAAAGGAGACTGAAGGAGGGAATGAGAGGGACGTAAAGAGGGTGGCAAGAGGCACCTGAAGATGTGACGGAGAGGGTTCTTATGAGGGTGCTGAGAAGAGCCTGGTGTGAGGCTCAAAATGGGCCATGAGTGAGTCCTGAAGAGGAAGCTGAGAGGAGCGTAAAAAAAAGCACTGAGAGGGGCCTGAAGAGTGGGATGACAGGGGGTTAGGGAGTGTGCTAAGATGCGCCTGGTGGGAGAGCTGAGAGTGACCGATCCCATCTCACTGCAGCAGGAGCACCTCACACTATCGTATAGCAACAGACGACAATACTCAACTGCAGCAGGAGCCTCCCACACTCCACTGCAGCACAGGTCTCCAAAAGTCTAGTGTAACGACTCCTCTGCAGCCACAGCTTCCATACTCTACAGCAGCAAGGATCCTTGGCACTCAAGTTCATCAAGAGCCTCTCACACTACACAGCTGAATGCTCCCCCCACATACTGCACAAGCAACAGTCTTATGTACTCTGCTGCAGCAACCGCCTACCATACCCCACTGTAGCAACAGCCTACCCTACTTTACAGTAGCAACAGCCTAATATACTCCACGGTAGCAACAGCCTACCACACACCACAGCAGCAACAGCCTAATATACCCCACGGTAGCAACAGCCTACCCTACTTCACAGCAGCAACAGCCTAATATACTCCACGGTAGCAACAGCCTACCCTACTTCACAGTAGCAACAGCCTAATATACCCCACGGTAGCAACAGCCTACCCTACTTCACAGTAGCAACAGCCTAATATACTCCACGGTAACAACAGCCTACCCTACTTCACCATAGCAACAGCCTAATATACTCCACAGTAGCAACAGCCTACCCTACTTCACAATAGCAACAGCCTAATTTATTCCACGGAAGCAACAGCCTACCCTACATCACAATAGTAACAGCCTAATATACTCCACGGTAGCAACAGCCTACTCTACTTCACAATAGTAACAGCCTAATATATTCCACGGTAGCAACAGCCTATCCTACACCCCAGCAGCAACAGCTTCGCAAACTCCCTTGCAGCAAGCTAGTCAGTCCCTCACATCCCGCTGCAGCAACAGTCTTGCATTCTTAACTGCAGCAACAGCCTGAGACACTCGGACGGGTGGGGGAAGGAGAGTGAATTGGAGCTCCTACCCCGACTGGTACTGCTATCTGGAGACATCGTAATCAGCCCCGGCTAATGCGGACGCCTGATAACCCGAAAACTTTCCTTAATTTTGTTCAAAACCCGGTAGCCGCAGCAAGTACAACCTCTGCCCTCCTTACTCTCTCGAAAACACAGGATTCCACTCTCCCTCGTCGCAAGCCAGAGCAGCTATGAACAGTCACCTACCTGATTGATAACCCTTCTGCATTTGCCACCCGACCAGCAATCAGTCGTATTTAAACCAACAATCGGTATCCCTATATTCCTGTTCCTCCCAGCCTCTCTTCCAGTGGTTCCTTCGTCTCATCTCCTACTGTGTCGTCACCGCTCTTTCAGCCGGTTTCTATTCCTCCTTACCCTTTGAATCTGTCTTGGCCTGTGGGCACAAGCACTTGATCTCCATGTATTCCTCAAGGATCTGGTCATGCACATCGCCTGATTTCAAAAGACTCAATTTTACTCCAATATTCACTCACATCTAAACTTTCCTTAATATTTTAACATTAGATATAACAGATCAGGTGTTCTTGATGATGATGGCCAGAGGGTCGTTTGGTGTTTCTGATATAAACAACATTCTTCCACAAACAGTACCTGAGGCGCTTACGCTGCTTCCAACTTCCAACTTGTACCATCAAACCTGTTAGAAACAAGATCATTCAACTGTCAAAAATTTATATCCCACCAGACTCGACCCCAACAGTTCCGCGGGGCGTCCCAGTACAGGCTGGTGACCAAAGGGGGGCGGAGATCCTTTCGAAGTTTGTGTCATTAATAGCTATCAATATCCCTCACCCGCTAACTCGAGCTCTTTATAGTCTCATCACCCAGCCGCCCTTTCTTGACGTCACATTTGTGTTACCTGACATCGTCTTGTACGGTCTGCAGTGGAAAGTGCACAGATCTAGCAGCTCAGTCTATCGAGCCATATTCTTAACACTCATCAAAACAATAACCCATCAACCACTATCGAGCAAAATTGAATACTTTCACAAAGCAAATTGAGAGGTTTACATTCGAAACCAACCCGGACCTCAACCCTTTAATAGACACCTTGTACATCAAATTTATATCAATTGTGCTCACAGCCTCAAAGCAGAACACGAAGAAGTTGTTAATTTAAAAGAAATCCCCACAAAATCACTCAGGAGCCCCATCCTCTCATCAAATTGCGCCACTCACTGTGGGACTCTCGTCACACCTATCAACACCTGGACCCAACTGGGAAGCTAAACAATCTAATTTAATCTTAACTAACTGTAATCACAAGAGAGTTTTTTATAAAATTGACATGCGAAACGCTTTTAATTGTATCATCCACTGGTATTCAGCAAGGAAACCCATTTGGACCGGCACTGTTCTCTCTGGGGGTTGACGAGGTTGCCCGAGCTGTTGAGTCAGAGTTCAGTGTCTGATACCTTGATGATGCCACCCTTGGAGACTCGCCAGAGGAGGTATTGCAGGTCGTGCAGCGCTTGATTAATCAGTTGCAAGAGATTGGGTTAGAGATTATTGATAGAAAGTGCGAATTGACCAACTTGGACCACTCACCTTTGAGCACACAGAAAGATGCTTTAGGTGAAGGCTACCTGATGTCAGAGTGGTTCCCATTAGCCAGTGTAATCTGCTGGGAACACCACTTTTCGAATAGGGTACACCCGATGGTTTGAGAAGCAAGCAAACTGCCCTAGAACGAATAATCACGCGATTTGTGCAGATAGAAAGTCACCACGCATTTGTACTTATGAAAAATTGCTTCTCTATTCATAAACTGCAATATGTGCGCAGATCATCGCTCGCTTATCAATATGGTGAGTGCCTGAACAGTTCCAATTTGGTGTTAAGGGATGCCGTCACTAAGGGTTGACAATGTCCCCCTTAATGACAGATCTTGGAACCAAGCCACTTTGCCAGTTAGTCATGGAGGCCTCGGGTTCAGAAGAGCAGGATATGTTGCCCTTCCATCCTTCATCTCGTCGATGCATTCTATGAGTGACTTAGTCGAAGCCGTTTTTTCCAATGTGAACATCGTTGCTGGCACAGAAGAGTTGCAGGGTGCCGTCGGGATGTGGAGGGAGAGAGGTGGCGATACCCTTAACTTGGAGGGACAAGACAAAAGTAAGCAGAAAGTATGGGACTTGCCTTTGGTAGGGGTTACACTGCACGGTTTGCTTGCTGTTGCGGATCAGACGGCAAGAGCACGCCTCCTGGCTGCCTCCAGCGGAGTGGGTGGGCTCTGGATTCATGCGATCCTTGTGCCATCATCGGGGACTCAACTTGATCCAGAGACACTGCGCATTGCCGTTGCTCTGAGGGTGGGATCTAAAATCTGCCAACAGCATCCATGTCGCTGCGGTCAGAGAATGGGCGAGATGGTACTGCATGGACTAACAAGTATAGTGCTGGTCGTTTTTTCAGACACTCTGCGCTGAACGACATCGTCAGAAGATCTTTTCAGAGAGCGAGACTACCATCGGTGCTGGAACCTTTGGGTTTGGATAGAGGTGATGGTAGGAAACCCGATATCATCACAGTTTTCTCCTTCATGAATGGTAAGAGTTTATGCTTGGACTGTACTTGGGTGGACACTTTTGCGGAAACGCATTTGATAGGTTCTGCAATTTCAGCAGTTTCTGCAGCTGCAGAGGCAGAGACACGTAAGTACAGGAAGTATGGCGCTTATACCCGACAGTTCCAATTTGAGCCATAGCCTAAGAGACGACAAGGGTGCATGAGGAGTCAACTGCGCGAATTGTGAAGGAGATCGGACGTAGATTGGTGGAGCCAACTGGAGATTCATGAGAATTTCTATGGTTACAGCAGCAGTTGGGCTTGGCCCTACGGAGAGGCAACGAATTCAGAATCCTAATAGCGGGTCTGGAGGCCGGGGAAGGGTTTTTGTGAGTCGGAGGGCTCCCCGTCGGGGTGATCACATCCAACCCCACACTTCATTTCATACAGGAATTTCCTCTCTCCGAAGATTAATTGTTTTAATTTAAATGATTTTCATCCCAACGAATTCAATTTTTGACATCTAATTTGATTTGCACTGTCTGCCAAATAATAGGCCTTGAAGGTTTGAGAATGAAGACTCAAATAAAATCTACATCAAAATAAACAACCACACTTAGCATAAATTGAAGGATTTCCTCTCCACTCTGAATCACATAACCACATTATAGAAAATGGGTGCACCAACTTGTACATCCACAATTCAAACTCAGGACAGTTGGACACACATGAAGCAATCCTGTCCCCTATACCAATGGAAGAGCAAGCTCTCAAAGCTCATGCATATGTCCTAATGAACTACTAGTCTTCCATGAATAGACTGCAGAGAACTTCCTCACGGCGAAGGCAGGTGTCTCCATAACGGCCACTGAACTTTCCGTGCACCCCGGCACAAATGTCGGACTATCACAAATGCAAAGGTCTCGTCCGCAGCTGGCCCATATGAGGTCACCTCCCACCATTTTGAGCATCTAGGTCCCAACGCTGTAAGTCTCCTAACAGTCATCTTTAACAGTTTGATCTGATATAATCGAGATCAAAAATATTTTCGTACTAACTTCAATCATACCCATCTTGATTCAATCAAGTCTCTCACAGACCCCTCATCCTACCGTCTTATTTCCATCATTTTACCTAATCCCATATAAAGTTCTAAAATACCTTCTTCTGGACATCATCCCTCAGTTTCTTCCAACGAACGCATCTCAGCCTTGATACAGATCTATACACTCACGTACCACCTTTCAATCAACATGACACATAGCATCCAGAACGCCATTAAAGATAAAAAGCCAGAACCTTGCTCAGTGATGTCTATGATAGACATCAGCAAAGCCTTCATACTGTCTCTCGCCCAGTCCTCACCAATAAAATTCGCATAACTCCTGCCCGACTCACTCCCGGAAGTGACTGGGCAACTGTCTCGCTGATATTTTATGAAGGTGTGCCGTCACACATCCGCTTCTTATCAAATGGAGTCCCACAAGGCAAAAAAAATTCAATCACCCTCACTTTTCCACCAGCTCATGCTATAAGGTCATAATAACCTTATAGCAAGGTGACTTCACGACTTACATAGACCTCCACCAACATCGGACTCCCGCACGACAGCTGTTAAGGTATTTTCCTGAATCGGGTCCGTGAATGTCAAAATTCCACAATTACCCTCCCGAGACCATTGAAAAAATCCGCGACCATCTGCAAGTGTTGCTGGACGACGCCAGCTCCTGCTGATTACTAACCGAAAATTCCTCTGCCGACCTTCGATTCCAGAAATAATTTCGATCATCATGTGAAATAGATCACTGTCATTGTTAGGGGAAGACAAGCGCCCTGAGGGTTCTCACGAGCACCTCATCTGGACAGTCAAAAGCTCATCTCTGCATCACGAAACCAAAGTGGACAGCGTGCTCCACTGAAGCTCTCCCAACGGTTTCCGACTAATGTATGACAGTCGATCAGGTAGGGCACCAAGGTAGATGCCGCGTATTTTGACTCCTAGGAGTCGTTCAGTTTCATCAGTCTGATTGTTTAATAACAGCTGCTCATGAGTAGTGGACGAGAATAGCATATGTAATCTTGATGGACATCTCTTTGCGTTACTGGTTGTCCACATGTGCGTCTCAGACAAACTGCTATCAAAACAAAGTGTCGGAGATGTGTATTAAGATGAAGCAAACCAATGAGAGGGCTATGTATGGTT
>SDVV010009113.1:0-16865 GCA_016164225.1 Gammarus roeselii
CAAGTTTAAGGAAATTTAAACTAAACATAAGATGCAAATGAGGTAAATAAAAGTCAAGCAAATCAGGATAGGGGAGAAAAGGAGAGATAGTAAAGGGTGAAGAAGAGGGGAGTCTGAAGGGAAATAAGGGTGTTCACCCCCCCGGTTGGGCCGTAACTCCGTGCGGCCAAGGCCGCAGTGAAGAGGTAGCTTCGCGATCGCGGTAAAGATTTTTGAGCCCAGTTTGAGGCGGCATGGGGGGCCAAGAAAAGGTACCGTTGGCTTCGTAGTTTGAAGGCTAGGAACTTTGGAACCTAAGAATAATTGGAACGTGTGGGAAGCGACCTTGGTGTCCAACTTGGTGAATTAGAGAGGGGACTTCAGCGGTTACCGGAATGTATTTGTTGAGTTCTGAGAGGTCGATCAACAGGTGATTCCTTCCCGAATCCTTGAGGACCGCAAGAATACGAGATGCGAAAGCTGGTTGTCTGGGCCCTGCCGTTACTACGCCGTTGAGCGGGAAGTCTAATCCGAAGGATTTGAGAACGCCCTCGTGTTGTTCGTGCAAGGCAGTGTGATCGAGAGGAAGGGGATCGCAGCGCCCTCCTCCAAAAGAGGCCTTTGGACAGAACGCGTTTGACCCAAGGCGTGGCTTCGCGCCCGTGTGCTTGGCGACACCAGAGGGCCGCCGGAAGAGCGTTAGTACTTACGGGAAGGGGAGCGGTCCTGCTTTCCGTTGTCACCTGAGGACTTGGGGCGGGGTGGAGCGCTCCTACAAACAATACTGTGACTGCGGAGGAACTCGCGTGCCATCTATTAAGGGGACCACGGATGCGAGCAAGAATAGCCGCGCAGGGTGTGGGCGACCGGAGCGCGGAGCTGGAGATCCTTCGTACTTCTGCGGGAATGTGTCGGATAGAAAAAGACGGTCTTGCCCCTAGTGGTCACGAAGTGAACCTTTGGGGGACGATTGGCGCATTAACAGATTCCCTCAGGGCCCCGATTCTATGGCAGCCTGATGTAGGTGCGAAGTGCGCATTCGACCCGGAGTCGAGCTCCTCTGTGGGAGGCTATGTCTCGTTGCGCGATACCTGTTCCTGCACGTCTCAAAGATAGAACTGCCTGGAGGCGCTGTCCTGGTTGAAGTCTATGTTACACTCAGCTGGCCAGTATACGCGACCTTCCCAATAAACCGGAGTGCCGTAGGCACTCGGTATGGAGGTCATCGTTGTGCACAATGCGAGCCTGTGACGCGGTCATCAGATGACTAGCGATCGCTCACCTGTCGCTGAGATGATTGCGGACATCGTCATTGAAACAAAGGAGTTTGAAGTATAAGGGGGATGTTACGATCCAATATACGCCCTGAATCACCGCCACATTGCATGACATAATATGTTTGTTCTTGAGAGAAAATAATAGGTATGGTACTCGTCATTTTCATACGAGACATAAAATGATGCAAATTTGTGCGGAATGTATTGCAAGATTCAGTTATTGTGCAATGAGGGCTGCAATGCTTACGTTGGATTTCAGTCTCACTCATTGCTAGCGTCCGTATGGGCGCTGGGTCTGTTATCCGCATATGACGGAAAAGAAACTAAATATCGCTGAGGAACCGCTGTATTACGTTGGGTTTGTGGAACGACATTGACTTGGGTCCCGCGGTACGTCATACATGACTCATGATCCTCTGTTGCTGGCAAGCGAAACTCATTGACGTGTAATTGCCAGGCACAGATGACTTAATGTGCATCGAGTGTTGACCAGAAACCACTAAGTATCATTGTGTTAGTGCAAACGGTGCCGTAGTCCCGGAGGACATCATACATGACTCGTAATCGTCTGCCTGCAGGTGTGGAGGGCAACTGCAGGCCGAAAGTTTAGACTATGCTTGTAGGACTAATCAAGTGTTGATTAAAAACAGACTGTTTCTGAGCAAGATTTCAAAACCAAACATCGAACAGTTCACTAAGGAACGTCATATGTGACCCATAATCATCTGCAAGTTGGTGTGAAGGGCTGTTCGGGGACAGCTTACTTCAAAACCTAACATCGATAATGCCAGCATAGACGGTATCTTGTATGACTCAACAAGCATTGTTCATGAACTGCTGTGTGTGAGCAGGGTTTCCAAGCCCATGCCTATGAACAATTCCCGAAGTCACGTCATGTGACCTTAAGTAATCTGGTTGAGAAAAAAAAAAATGTCAACAAAAATTTTCTTTGTTGACAATTTTTTTTTTGTGTCGACAAAATTTTGTGTAGACAAAATTTTCTGTGTAGACAACAGATTTTTGTGTCCACAAATTTTTGTGTGGATTAATATTTGCGTCAATAAATTTTGTGAGTCGTCAAAACATGTGTAGACAAATTTTGTGTCAACAAATTTCTGGGTCAACAAATTTTTGTGTCAACAATTTTTGTAAGTTGGCAAAATTTGTTTGTCGACAAATTTATAAATCGACAATTTTTCAAGTGGGACAATTTTTCAAGTCGGCAAATTTTGTGAGTTGACAAATTTCTGTTATGTCGACATGATAAGTAATGTCATATATGACCCCCCCTAGTTATCTGAGGGGAGGTATGGCGGGCCGCTGACTTCAACGCCAAACACCGACGGCAGGCATCTATCTGCTTAGATCAGGATTTCAAAGTCAAACATTGAACGGTTCATAAAGGAACGTCAAATGTGACGCGTAATCATCTGCGAGTATCTCGAGAAATTTCTGTCTTGACAAATTTCTGTTTTGACAATTTATTTTTCAACAATTTATGTCAAGAACTGTATAGACAAATTGTGGTGTTGACAGATTTCTGTCTTGACAACTTTCTGTCTCGACAAATTTTTATTTCAACAATTTTTGTTGAGATATCAACAAATTGTCGTGTCAACAGATTTCTTGTCTCAACAACTATCTGTCTCAACAAATTTCTGTTTGGACAATTTTTGTAGAGAACTGTATCAACAAATTGTTGTGTCGACAAACTTCTGTCTCAACAATTTTCTGTCTCGACAAATTTATGTTTCGACCAATTTCAGTCTCAAGGAATTTTATGTGTAGACAAATTTGGCGTGTCGACAGATTCCTGTCTCAACAAATTTCTGTTTTGACAATTGTCTGTTTTGACAAATTGTCATGTCGTGGGACGCAGCTCACTGAGGGCAAATTCAGTACGGCAGGGCAATAATTGCCGACCCCATCAGTGGCTCTAGGGGCAGTGGGTCACTAATTTACTGACCAGATGGGCCGCCGCGTGATGCAGGAGTGCTCTGCGTCCGAAGCCAGAGCGACGAATGAATGATTAAGCTATGAATGTGGCAGGCCAACTCATGCTTATATTGGGAAAGAAGGGGGTTGGGGGTGGAGGGGTTCAGTCGGCAGACGGCCGAGCGCGACCTGGTGCCTGGAAGATATTTAGACCGATAGCTGCAAGAAGCCACGCGCCGCCTAGCGGACAAAATATTATTTTCCGAAAAAATCGAGGACAGTCGAGGAACTTAAAAGTGTCGAGATTCCCGAGTAAGGTTAGAAGACACAAAGGTCTAAATCGGTCGAAAACTACGTTCAAGGGATATTATAAAGATTCTCTCGTAAAAACGTCTCTGTAATGTTTTCTCTTCAGGATTCATTCGAATAAAACCAGAAGCGCAATGAAAAACCATAAGGCTCTAACGAGTCGAAGAGAATAAACTAATTTCCCTAAACGTTCGCACATTATTATATGAAATGAATTTATTTTTAATTTCGTGAATCGAGTACGAGTCCTCGCGATACCATTTTCTCCCACTAAGTTCGTGGGTCGAAGTTATATTATAAGAGACCGATCAGAATGTCTTCTCGGGGTTGGGTGGTCTAGAACCTACAACCTTCAGATTCAAATGAAAGTAAATTGTGAAAAGAAAGCAACGCAATCGTGGCCATGTTTGGTATACAAATGAAGTTATGACTGACTATCAACGATAAAATGATAATATACTTATTTATATAATTCAGTGACGATACTTCAACTAGCAATTTTGATTTCCCACTTGATTGTAAATGGTTGCTACTCCAAAGTGGATCGTTCTTGCTTCTAGATAACTGAACTTGAAACAATATTATCAGGAACAGCTGCTTATTTGAAAACTGTAAAGTACACAGTTATACGGATCAGATACAGACACTAGACCGAAATCCCCCAGCAAGGGGTGTGGCCGACGGCAAGGCGCACCTCACACTCGCACACCTTACCTCTTTTGCGCAAAAGGGTCCGGCCGGGGACCCCGGAACGCCCCCTACGGGTCATGAGTGCGGTTCGAGGTCAGTGTCGGCAGCAGGGCCCGACAGCGTGACTGGTTTACCCCTGCCGCGTCATGATGGCCAGCCTCCCTGCCAACGACCATCCCGTCTCTCAACGATATGCCTAAGGCGAGAAAGCACATCAGGGCCGTGTCAAAACTCATCCGTTCACTATCATTCTCCACTCACGCCCATCCAGTGCACGCTCCCTCGCTACCTCCACACTCACGTCTCTCCTTCCTAACGCCTGCTTTACACCATCCATCCACCAAAACTTCGGTCTCCCTCTAGGCCTACGTCCACTCGCCTCTGACTTCAACATATTTTTCACCAATCTCCCTTCATCCACCCTCACCATGTGCCCGAACCATCTCAGAACACGCGAATCAACTCTATCTTCTAACTTCTTCACCATCCCCGTTCTGATTCGAACCACGTTGTTACTGAAACTGTCTCTCAGCGACACTCCAGCCATACTCCTCAAACATTCAACCTTCTTCACTCCTCTGCTCTCACCCCCCAAGTCTCAGCACCGTACAGCACAGCTGGTACAACGACACCCTCGTACAGCCCTCTCTTTGCTTCCATCTCCAACGTCCTGAAGCTCATTACGCTCTTCAGTGCACCCAATACTTTACACCCCGTTTCACTCGCGACTTCACCTCAGTTTCCACTAATTCAGTCTTCTCCACATGGGAGCCCAGATACTTGAAACACTGAACTTCTTCCAACAACTCTTCATTCAGGACACTAATTCTGCTCGCATCGACAGTCCTCGAGCATTTCATTACGTTACTTTACCTACGTTCACTCGAAGCCTCCTCCTCTCACATACTCTACCAAACTCAAACACTAGCCTACATAGCTTCTCCTCTGAATCCGAAACAAGGGCCGTATCCTCCGCAAATAGCAACTGGCTCAGCTGCCAGCTCCGCCTATTCGCTTTCAAAAGCTACAAGCCACGACCCATCACACTCGCGTTCACCTACCTGACCGTTCCATCCCTATAGATATTGAACAGCCAGGGAGACATCACGCAGCCTTATCTCACTCACACTTTCACTGAGAACCAATCACTCACCTCGCTTCCCACTCTGACACATGCTCGGCGGCCAACATAGAAGCTCTGCACCGCTTTCAACAAATGTCTGCCCACTCCATACAAACGCAACACCCTCCACATCGCTTCGCTGTCAATCCTGTCCTATGTCTTCTCGAGATCCATGAAATCCCAGAACACGTTCTTTCCCTCTGCAAGATACTTCTCACAGACCTG
Source organism: Gammarus roeselii (assembly GCA_016164225.1). Classification (NCBI taxonomy): domain Eukaryota; kingdom Metazoa; phylum Arthropoda; class Malacostraca; order Amphipoda; family Gammaridae; genus Gammarus; species Gammarus roeselii. The sequence goes on from SDVV010009113.1 coordinate 5,539, forward strand.
TCTCACTGCAAAAATCTGATCGGCGCACCCTCCACCACTCCTAAAACCTCACTATTCCTCTCCAATTGCGCAGTCCGTACAGTCTCTAATCTTTTTGATCAGCACTCTCCCGTGCAACTTATCGAGCACACTTAACTGACTGATACCTCTCGAGTTGCAACATTCATTTTTATCTCCTTTGCCCTTATACAGCGGAACAATGCAGGCACTGCGCCACTCAATTGGTAGCACGCTTGCCATAAAACACAAGTTCAGTAACCTCACCAACCATTCGACAATCGTTACTCCACTATTTTTCAAGCACTCGGCCGCAACGCCATCCAAACCAGGGGCTTTCCTTGCTTTCATCACCTCCACCGCCTCCTGCACCTCGTCCCTGGTAATGTCCGCCACAAGTCTCTCCCAAAACTGGCATCCGAGCACCACCACCCACAGCAACAATGTCAGCCTCTCTGTCATCCTCGACATTCAACAACGCATCAAAATACTCGGCCCACCTCTTCCGTACATCACTATTTTCCAACAACAACTGGCCGTTTTCATCTTTCACAACCACCCTCTTCACCTTTTTCCAGAACATCTTTTTGCTCCCCTCAAAAATCTGGCACAACCGTCTGCCCCACCTGGCATCAGCGTCCCTTTTGGCGCTCACCACCCGCCTCACCTCGTTTCTCCTCTCTTTATAGCCTTCATATGCCACCACTGACTTCACCTGCAACCACTCCTAAAACGCTCCTCTTTTCCGTGCCACAGCCCGTTTAACCTCCTCGTTTCACCACTCGCAACCTTTTTTTCTACCCCCGCCCACACGGCGCGCACCACACACATTCTTCGCACATCTCGGCAACGCATTTCTTAACGTCTTCCATTTTTCCTCCACATCTCTCAGGTCCTGTCCTTTTACGTTGTCATATTCTTCTCTCAACGACTGTTGGAACTCCTCAGCTCTGCTTCTCATATTCAGTTCACTCACTTTTACTACCTCGCTTCCTCCTCCCACTCTTTTGTTGCCCTTCCACCTCTGTTCCACTCTTAATCTAGCTTCCACCAGCAGATGGTCAGACACTCCTCCAGCCTCCCTTCTCAACACCCGCTCATCCAGCAGCCTCTTGACCACTCTCCTCGATATCAGCACGAAATCCATCAGCGTTCTCTCCACCAATGCACCACGTTCCCGACCACCAACTCCTGCTCCATACACAGACCTATCAGGTTTTCTCTACTATCATTTCTACCGAGAACGCCATACCTTCCGATCACATTTTCAACCACTGCATCTCCAACTCTCGCATTAAGGTCACCTAGTACACTTACATTGAATTGACGTCCAAAACTCTCAATACACTCACTCAGGTCAGTCTAGAATTGTTCCCTCTCTTCCTCACTCCCCTCGCTACCTGGCCCATATACACTCACAAATACCCATCTTTCTACGCCTAACTTGACTTTCACTCACATAAACCTTGAGGACGCCTCATTCCACTCGGTAACGCTACTAGCCTTGAGGACGCCTCATTCCACTCGGTAACGCTACTAGCCAACCGATCATTCAATATCAAAACCACACCTTCTCGTGTCCAACCTTCCTCCACACCAAACTTTCTTCCACTTACCACACCAAACTCGCCAACACATCAAACTTCCTCCTCACAAACATCTCACCAATCTCCCTCCTCTTTACATCATTCGTACAACAGTCACGCACATTCAGCGACCCTAACAATAGGGTTCGGAGAGACGTGAGCCTCTCCTTCCACCGCTCGTCTTGCCGTCTTTGAGGAAGGATTTTACAGTAAATGGGATTTCTAGCCCCTTCGCCCCACCCTTTTTAGTCGCCTTTTACGACACGCAGGGTTTCGATAGCACGATTCTTCTCCCGGCTACGGGGCGCCCTTTTAGTCGCCTTCTACGACACGCGGTGGATGCGGTAGAAAGATTCTAGCGATCCGGCTTCAAAATTAGGTGGCTAGCTATCAATATTAGCTACAATTTTATATCTGATATTATGGAAAGGGCCCTGCTGCCGACACTGACCTCGAACAGCACTCATGACCCGGATGGTGTGTTGCGGGGTCCCCGGCCGGACCCTTTGGCGCAAAAAAGCTAAGGTGTGCGAGTGTGAGTGTATGAGAGTATGAGGTGCGTCTTGCCGTCGGCCACCGCCCTTGCTGGGGGATTTCGGCCTAGTGTCTGATTATGGAAAGGACTTCTACTGTCAATACTAAATAAAACGACATCTACCAAAGAACTCAGTTATGAATAATATTATTGGACTGGCATAGACACAAAAGAATAAGATATCACTCGGTGCGTTCTAAACAACATTGCAAGGTGCCGCGACTGACTATGAGCCTTGTGGAAGGCTGGCAGGTGGGCGGCGGTGAGGAGCGGCTCTGGCAGGCTGCGGAGGAAGAGCTTCAGCACAGCCACCAGGTCGTTGGGAGAAGCGGCCCGCAATGCCTCGTCTGCCAGCTGCGGCCGACTGTAGAAGTTGGTATCCAGAAGAGCGCGCAGGGCTTCAGTCTTGGCACTGTTACCAGGCACGCGCAAGATACCTTCCTCCTGCAGCCCCCGCACCTCCAGCTGCGACACCAGCTGCAATAGGTAAAAAACGTGAGGTTGCTACCTCTTTCGACAGTGGAGAACTTTTCGCAATTTGTAGTCATGTCAATTTTTTTCGACGGAGGATCTAATTATTTCTTTTAGTGTCCTTGGCCAGATTCTTCAGCGCAAAAGGGCTACGGTTTAGTAAGCGTGTCAGAAGGACATTGACTCCAGTGCACTAGAAAGCTTTGACACTCTAATCTAATCTAATCTAGTAAGCGTGTGAGGGAATGAGATGAGGGTGAGGTGTGCCATACTGTCGGCCACCCCCCGTTTGGAAAATTCGGCCTTGCGACTGCATTTGAATCAATACTAGATTCACTTGCACTTCCAGCATTTACACAATATAACCAGCAAACTGTTTACTAGCTTAAATCTGATCACTGAAACCTATTCAAAAATGTGCCCAACGTTTGGATATGATTGAAAATAATACAATTTAGAAACGAAGAATCCATCAGCCCCAATGTTACCGAACTTATCTTGTGCACCAACTGCGGCACAGCAGACTGTGGGCAACACTCACCTTGATCACCAGCTGCTGCATAGTATACAGCAGGCAACAGTTACCTTGAGAACCAACTGCGGCACAGAAGACAGCGGGCACGGGTCTGGTAGCATGAGACTGTCCCTGTGCAGCAGCGATGCCAGCGAGGCCCCGAACAGGCAGCCGTCCCCTGCGGGTAGCAAGAAAAGGTAGAGTGGAGGTGATAGCGAAAATAGTCAGTTCAGGTCCTAGAAAATGGTTGTTATCGACGGCTGATGACAAGTAAACAGATTGGAGCAGTACAAATTTCAAGGCTCTAGCGTTTTGAAAAGTATTAATATATTTTCCGTTGATGTTACTTTAAAATACTTATCCATAACTTCCATAAAGACGTTCATCATACACGGCATGTTGAGAAAAAAATAACACGTTCTTTATTAGCATAGATTTGGGCACACGGATAGCTTCCTGTCCTCTTTGTAGATGAACGTGAGTAAAGTTCCTACAAATGGTAATCTATAATTTTTTCTCAATAACTTACGAGTTTAATTGAAAGGAAACGCTTACATTTATGATCTGAGTCAGCTTACAATGACACGAGTCATTGTAATCTTGACTCAATAATTTGTTACGTTTCAGACCTGAACTTACCGTCTTTTATTTTCTTCTTTTTGCCGTTCTTCCAGATATGACTGATGTTGTGGTCGGCAAAGATGATCTCGAGTTCAAGCAGCGCGAGGCTCTTGAGCTTGTCAAGATCTATTTCGTGCAGCCAGTCCATGCGCGTCTGTCCGCCACGCCCCACCTCCAACTCCAGCTCCTGATGGCACAGGAAACAGTTAGGCTCATTAGAGCTCACTCACAAGGGAGACTTTTGCTGCCTCCCTTGTGAGTGAGCTATAACTAATGTGGTAGTTTCCAATAGGTTGTATTACAAAGGAGACAACCTATCGGAAGCTACCACGGGTAGCTTCTAATTGGTTGTGCGTGTAGAACAGCCAGTCGAGAGCTGCCATGTGGCAAAACATTCTCCTCGCAGACACAAACTGTCTCCCAAAGGAATACGATATCAAACCCGAACATCGTGCGTAGTTTGATTAGGTTTCCAGAGCTGAGCGTCCTGAAGAGTTTTCGGTAGATAGGATACTTGAAAACTGTGCATGACACCGACTATTATGTAACTTTTACGGATATTAAGAGATGGTCAGCAGTTTAGAAATAATTTATTGTTTAGCGAAACAGTTGTTGATTCTGGTAATAAATTAGAAAGGGAGGAATAACTGTCTACGTTTTAATTGAAAACTGGTGCAACTTTTTGGGCTGCTATCTGACGGGCAGGTGAGGTTGCTCAAAGTAGACAACCAAATTGTTGTCTCAAGTTCACGAAAATCTACCGCCAAATCGAAAATTTCATTCCCATTCCTGAAAACCCGTAGTAACGACAATAAAATACACCAAGACGTGAAGGAAGATTAATCAGATTTAAAGCGTCCTCAGGGAGATGGACTTAGGGTTAGTAACTGAAACCGGTTGAGATATCTGTAACCTTATCATACATGAAACTCTGCCACGTGCAATACAACGTTGTATCGTGGCTACGTATGAGAGCTAGGTAAGACTGGCTTCAATTGTAATTGGAAAGCTGGTGCTGCATCTACTGAACGGACCTACGTTAACAAAGCCTTGTCGACTTTGTGTATTTAGTTGTCCTTGGGAATCGCATAATAACATTTAATTATTATTGAGAAGAGTTGAGCAACGTACGGGAAATTTATCTTCGCCTCTGGAGACAACCTTGAAGCCAAAGTCTGTGGCTGAGGCGGTTCTCGGACGAGTCTCTCGTGTTGACTTCTTGTCCCTGGCAACGACAGACTGGGAATGGGTCGACTCCTCGCTGCTGAGAGGGGAGGCTACTCCGCCACTGCTCTCGGAACTGCTGCTCTCCTCCTGTTACAAGGAATAAGGGCCAAATTAGAGATAATGGGAATTATGAAATTGTACTCTCGAAAGTGTCAGGGCACTCACGCCTCTTCTATAGGCAATTGAATACACACCAGTATAGATGACACGCTACAACAAAATTTTAAAAAAATGTAGATATTGCGTAGCCTACAGCTAAGGAATGATGGTATTTTGATTACAAAATAAAGGTGTCTAGAACCAATCTAATCGCGACAATAACCATTGAAGATTACATACGCCACGACGAGGCCTGACCGTATTTTGTCTGGAGGGCCCCATGTCGGCGGCGAGAGGAGGCCGCCCCTCTCTGCAACGAGGGATATGCATGGAGCCGATGTGCTGGTAGCGCAGCACTTGCACATCGTGAGGATCTGCGGAAACAAATGCATGGATATTACAGGGTTGGATAATAGGAGCCAAGGACGGCACGTACAGTAGAGATGTATAGTTAGGTTGATATGTGGTAGCGGAAAACGCTTCATTGTTTCACACTGCAGCTAAATTAGACGATTTGATGATTTCACCATTGAATGGAAATGCGTGCCTCTATAATCAGCTTAAAATTATGAACCCTAACAGCGGTTTGCTTCACACATTTTGACACGTTTTTATTTAATGCCAGTGAAGAGTTTCTATTACCACTACAGGCAATTACTGCAGACAGCTAAAGTGCTCTGTTAGCTTTTGGTAATAATTGCAACGTTTTCCGAACAAGTAATGGAAGCAGATGGGGTATAATTTGTACCGAATTCTTAAACTGAGAAAAATGTAATCACTTCGATTAAAAAGTTTAGGATACTGCGGAAAGTGCTTAGAATCTTTTATAAATTTTCATAGAGTAAATAGACAATCAACAGAAACTTGGCACGTATTGCGAGGAAAAGTTAACGGGTCAAATCGGGGATGTGGCATGCGAAGGACAGACAATGAACGTGTCCCTCGTGGATTAAACTCACGGTCTTCGGAGTGATAGGTCTGAGGCTTGAGTTCGTAAGCTCCTTTGGTGTAGTAGAACTTGACATCGCGCGCAATGTCCCTGGCGTAGGAGCGTTGCCTCCTGATTGCCGCAGCTTTGGGGGGTGAGGGTTGGTCCCTCTCATCGGCGATACCCTCCAGCGAAGGGGCGCGGGGCAGCACGGTCACACGGCCCTCTGGGTAGTGGACGTAACTGAAACGAGACCAAATTGTGAGCACAAATAATTGAATTTCTGTTCCTACTATTGTTTTTTGTCTCCAATTCAATAAACAAAATTATTTGTTTTGCCAATTTTGTTTCCTGATCAATTCTTGAAACGCGACTCGAGGAAATCTGCCTGACGGCGTGGTGACTAATAAGCCTCTTTGACGTGATGACCTAAACCTCTTTGACGTGATGACCTAAACCTCTTTGCCGTGGTGACCAATAGGCCTCTTTGACGTGGTGACCCATAAGCCTCTTTGAAGTGGTGACCAATAGGCCTCTTTGACGTGGTGACCAATAAGCCTCTTTGACTTGGCGACCCATAAGCCTCTTTGACGTGGTAACCCATAAGCCTCTGGCGTGTTGACCCATAAGCCTGTTTGACGTGGTGACCCATAAGCCTGTTTGACGTGGTGACCCATAAGCCTGTTTGACGTGGTGACCCAAAGGCCTCTTTGACGTGGTGACCCATAAGTCTTTTTGACGTGGTGACCCATAAGCCTCTTTGACGTGTTGACCCATAAGCCTCTTTGACATGGTGACCCATAAGCCTCTTTGACGTGGTGACCCATAAGCCTCTTTGACGTGGTGACCTATAGGCCTCTTTGTGGTGACCCATAAGCCTCTTTGATGTGTTGACCCACAAGCCTCTTTCTGCATAACACTAATCGAATGTACAACAAAACTCTTGCCATGACGAGACGCTTAATAGTAGTTTGTTTTCAGTTATCCTTACCGGTGACGAGAGGGATGGTCCGCCCGATGTGTGGGAGGAGATGCAATGATACTCTGATCTGTCTGCGGCGATCGATGCCCTCTGTAGCCTCTGTCATCTCTGTACATGTCGATTTGACCTTCCGTGTCTCTGGAAGACCGGCGATCTCTGTAACTTCTCTGATCAGAGTAAGGGCTTGCACTGACATCATAATCCTCTGGAGAATGGTCTCCTGTGTAATTCCGATTGTCTCTGTAATCTAAACACTTCTCCTGATCTCTTCGAAGGGAATAACTTCTACCGCTCGTTGAATCGTGCGTCTGAGCAGAACTATACTGCGTATCTGAGTAACCTTTATCCTTTTCGTCGAGTTCATGAGGCGTCACAGTGACATGAGAGGAGTGGTGGCGGTGGTGGTGGTGGTGGTGGTGGTCGGGATGGCCACTCGAATCATCGTCGTGAGTGATATACGTTCTGGAAAATTTGTACTTATTATTAGCCTCCTGCCGCCGCTCGGCGTCGACCAGTGAGCATTGGGTGCTGCTGTCTCTGTACCGAACCCCCCCACCATCGCCTCCGAGGCCTTCGTTGGGGTGAGAACTGAGCGGAGAGGTCGACCCATCGCGGGAACTAGAAACGGTCACGATGGACGTGGTGGCTCCGTTGTCGTAGATTGTCGAGGAGGACGATGGTTGGTGGTAGTTGGTGACCGTGACTAGTGTTGGGGACGGCTGGTAGCTAGACACGGTCACCAGCGTCGATGAGGACGGCTGGTAGCACGGGACCGTCACGAGGGAATGATTGCCTGAGTCGAGAGAGCCTCGGGACCGACTGAGGTAAGGGTCCACCCATGTCTTCGGATTGGGGTCGGGAGGAGTGTGGGGTGGGGATACAGAGTCGAGGGAATCAGGGGTAGCACTGCGACTGCGAGTCCCCGTACTGGAAGCCTGAAGCAATGAAAAAATAAGATAAAATTGTCTACAAAACTTTTTGTTACGCCTACGTGATAAGGACTGGTTCGTTGAGTCGCCGCTAAATGTTCGAAATAAATAGGGAATATTGCAGATATCGAGTTGGTGGCCGTCGTCTAGTGTTCTTCAATGTCATATCAGAATTATTTTCAATATACCTTCAATACAAGCAATGCCTAGCATGTATTTATAAAATTTGCCGATACCTAATGGTGACGGCAATCAATCCTAATATAGCCTGTATACATACATCATTCGAGCTAAAAAAGTTTCTGATGTCAGGCTTGGAGGTTTTATTGCGATGTCTCTTCTGCCTCAGAGTGGCATTTAGAGTTTGAACTCTCCTCTTCAAGGCCTCTTCCTGGATAAAAAACAGAAAAACTCAGGTAGAGAGTTTGAAAAAGTAACTTATTTTGTAACCGTACTTGATAAGCGATTTTTTTTAATCATGATGACAGCATAGGGCAATTTGTTCACATTTTTTATACCTAACTGCTAGCAGACCCCTACATGCCCACTCCTCTCCATCACATGCTACCTGTCGTGTGGTGAGAGTGCCCATGAACTTAATGGAGCTGACGTGGTCCTCCGACAGCTCTTGACTCGAGTTGCTGACGGACATCCCGAGGCTTTCAAAGAAGGTCGTGTCGAGATCATCCTCGTCTGCTCACAAACAAAGTACAAATAAATTGTAAAATATATTTACCAATGACATTTGTATGTGCATAACAGTGAACTTGAGAAGAGCTACGTCAGCCCACCTTGAAAGTTTATTTATGCTGACTACAGAAAACAGCACGTACAAGACATCTAAGGAACGCGGCCGTTTCTATTCACAATACCCCAACTGGACGCGGTACAAAGCCTTTTGCCATTCGAGTGAACTATTATGAATTATCAGAACGTTTCGTTCGACATTCGCCACATTCTGAGCAACATCCAAGATTCATTGCAATGAATTTACTACTGCATTCGAGGCCGTTACCCATGTCATCTTGACTCTTGTCCTCCTCCGAGAAGGAGCCCTTCCCTCCGCGCAGGGTGTGCACTTCGTTCCAGTAGTCCTGCATCTCGACGCTGGGCAGCGACTCCATAGCACGCCTCGGAGGGCAGTTTGACGGGGGCGCTTCTGGAAATGGAGAAGAAATAGTATATAAGGAACCTGTGTGAAAAACTTGCTTGAAGAACATGTAAGGAACCTGTATGATAAGCCTGGTACAGGTATATACCAAGAGCCTGTATGCCAAACCTGTAAACATGATTGCGGAATTGGCAACGAGTTATGATGATAAAGGAACACCAACCTTAGCAGGAACCGTCGTATCTGGCATCACATGTGGGCATCAGCGGGGGCCAATGTAAGAGCAGATTTGTAGAAGAGAAGGAAAATGAACAATTGTGTAAATTTACAATAGCTACGGCGAAACCAATTACTGCTCTTAAATATGCGCCCCTTCATTCGTAGGATTCTATTGGTTAGGTCGCCTTGGAGGAGTGGTGTGCAGCGCACAGATGGAAAACACCTGGCACTAAATTTATCTCTGGAAAATACGAATTAAATAAGCTATCTGGGCTCGGTTACTTGGTAGGAACAGGACATCTGATTAGTCACCATTACTATGGAAACAAGGAGAGTAACGCTATGATTGAACTACATTCTGCGATCTGATATCGTTGAAGTGTTGCTATACTTGTCGGGGGGATCTCTTTTTAGAGGTCTCGATGAGATACCAACATGACTATTTCTGGCCGGGTGCAAGCTATTAATATCTCGTGTGACCAGCTCTTCAGCAAAGCCCTCATACAGAGAACTCTCCGCAATGGGGACAGAAAGAATTTTTTCCAAGAGTCAGATGTGAGTAATTGAATTCGTGTACGTATTTTCATCATCCATCAGTTTGTAGTTCTCCTTGCAACAAAATTGTATGAAAAAAAAGGAAAAGCGTAAATTTTTAGGGTGGTTATTAAACACATAAGTAGCCCCGGCAGGGACCGTCCTTGCTCATGCACTGATACGAGGCTATAATTGGCTCTGATTTATCAGATGTTTTCGAGGCATTGAGAGATAAGTGTGTTGTGCTGGCGGGTCCAGTGTTGCTATCTCCGGGCTATATTGGGAACCAAATGACAAGGACAACGGGACAATCACATTGGGACGCACAGGACGAACCAAGATACTGTTGATCATTACAATGAGCATTTTAGGCATGGGCTTTTGAATAAATATATATCAGTATTGTAATAAGTCACCCTTTGCAGAAGACGTTGAATTATTACAGTCAAAGTGACAGAGAGACTTGAATAGCGTCAATATGCGGTAACTGCCAGCATCTCTAAAGTGCCTTATTCCCTAGTAATTAGGGTTTAGGGTACGGCTGTGGTAAATAACGTAGTCTCCGCGACAATCTCGCTGTGTCGTAGCACGCTGGGACGTTGTGCTCTATCAAAACTCATGGTACTCGTGCCACCACCACATCTTTGTATCAGTGTTGCCGTCACAACAGGTCTGCTGTCATGCTACTGCTGACATGCTACTGAACAGGTTAAGCTCATGGGCCCTCGTGTTCAGGCTTATAAATAAATCATTACTTATTCTTTGAAGTCCGCTCATAGACCCGCAAGTTGAAAGAATCATAGCAAACAAGCTACGAATTCATCTCAGGTTAAGCAGACAATACAATAGGAATTTATCATAAGAATGGATATTTGCATAAACTGAACGAAACCAACCACGTGAGTGACTGATTAACAGCAAACTGGCGAGAACATCGTGATAACCTTCATTTATTATTGACATTTTTTTTGTGAACGCTTCATAACACAATTGCTCCACATTGCTCCACACTGCTCCGCATTTCTTCACAATTGCTCCACATTGCTCGCCAATTGCTCCACAATTGCTCCCTATTGCTCCACAATTGCTCCCTATTGCTTCGCATTGCTCCACAATTGCTCCACAATTGCTCCACAATTGCTCCACAATTGCTCCACAATTGCTCCACAATTGCTCCACAATTGCTCCACATTGCTTCGCATTGATTATTGCATTCACTTCGATACACTCGACGTATAGGGTAGGGTCGTCTTTATACCCGCACATTAATCTTCACAATGTATATATTATTGTTGCTGACTGCGAACTGTTGGGTTGGAGAAGCTTGTCTCCGGAACTTTTTACGTTAATGTCAGGAAACTTTCTAATATGCAAACTATAAAGTGCTCAGTCCACTGAATAGATTTACGCCGCCGGTGAGCATCCCTTCTGAATTGATACAGAATTGTAGCGCAACGGCGACGCGAGTCGCATAAAAGAATGAGAGGAGCATTTACCAGTTAGTCAATCAGCAGCGATGGCATGCCAGCTGTCCTCGTCTGTGGTTGGCTGAGCGAGGAGCATTTACCAGTTAG
>SDVV010009114.1:0-16863 GCA_016164225.1 Gammarus roeselii
TATAAATTTTGAGGAATAGGCCGGATAAGAAACAGGGAATAAGGAAAAAAAGGGTTCGCGAATTCATTGTACAGAAACAATTATGGACAAAACAGGAATGGTCGAATGCATTTGAAGATCTGAAGGAACACCAAATTGGGCGGTTTTCTTTTGCTTTTCCGCCCGTTCGAGAATGGCAGAAGTGTCTCGGAGAAGTGTCCCGGAACGGGAGAAGTGTCCCCGAAATGGGCACTATAATGAAGGGACCATTGTTCTAACGGGAAGTCTTCCTCGTCCACCTTCAAAAATATCTCTGTTATCGGCACTGGCGTCCATGGCTACAGGCAAGACTTGTGTCCGCTCACAAGTTATAGCCTGCTCTCATAAACCAGGAACAACATTGCCTCAAAAAAGGACAATCGGTACTGGTGGCACCATAACTAAATCTTAGGTAACGCTATGTGATCTCTGTGTCTTTATCCCATTTTGAGCTAATACTGATCTCTATCGGAATGATCCACGTCGAATCAAGAAGGAATAACAATCCACGGTCGTCTCAGTACGGATCTATTTGAGGGCCGGTGGTAAGCCAGGGTCGATTTTTTTAATCAACTGACCAGGCACAGCCAACTACGAGAGGTTGGACGTTTGCACAAGCGCTTAGGCCTTTGCATATCAATCCTTTTTGGTTTGCTCTGGCTGCTGGGGTGACGCTTCTCAGAATGTTGATGAAAGTGTCACATTCATCACTTACGCTAGTTATCCTTAAACTATGGAAGTGTCTGTTTCATGTCTCTATGAACGGTTCTTCATACCAAGGTAAACGAACAACAAAAAGCTCTGCAATCACGCGATTCCTTCGGGAATTTACCTCAAGGAAAACCTTACACCTCAAAGCGGCTCAAAATTTGTTTTCTTAAATAAAGTTTAAGGCAGAAAAATTGACCCACTTTATCGACTACGATGGACATTTTCAACAAATCATAATGGAGGTTAATATAATTTATTATTTGTTAAAATCTAGTCCATGTATCCGATATTCACATTATTCCTCTCTAAAGCAGTTGGCATTTCTCAAAACCCCAAAACTTTCAGATAGCGTAAAAGGCAACAAGATCATTCCAATAACTTAGTTGGACGAGAGGAGCATTGTTGCTTTGAACCCTTCCGTGACTAAATTCTTCCACATGCCGGTTTCTTTATTCATCACCCTTCATCTGTGTAGGAGCTCCTGCTCACTCCTGCCCCCGGAGACTTGGCGAGCATTTGCCGGTCACTCATTTACCTGATTTCGGAGTCCCTAAGTTGAAGTTGAGATTTATCGCTACATTCGGCGGTCTGCGCGGCAGCGGCTCTTGAGGAACGAAAAAGGAGAAGAGGCCGAGTTTAATTCAGATTGGTTGGGCTTCCAATGGAGAGTGAATAATGAGAAGGATGTTAGAAAGATTTTTCCGTTCCACCAAGGTACAGCTGATATTTAGCTAAACATTTCACCCACTTCATTTAGTGATGAACAAAAACGTTAAAATATGGCAAAGGGATTATACGTGGTCAAAGTGTGCTTTGTCATACAGCGCTGTTCATGTTATTTTCCCCCTGAGGAAGCATTTCTCCGTGTTTTCGCTCGGGAAATGTCGTGAGATAAATTTTGAACCAGTCGTAAATCCAGGTTGAATAGATTTTGCTTGACTTCCAAGGATGCGACAAAATATAACTGCAATCATTGTGAGGGAGGTTACCTCATTTTGTTTGTTAGCAGATATTTGGCAAAAATAATCAATAAACAGTTTGTTTTGTGTTGAGGTCACCGTTCTAAATTACACATGGTTTCGTCTGCAATTCATATACATAAATTACAGCTCAATTATAACATGTTGAGCGAGTTCAATCAATCATGTACACAAGACAGTTGAACATTTTCGACGTCTTGGTTGTCTTTTCATTTATCAATTCAGTCTGGATCGGCAGAAAATATTCTGAAAATGTGTTCAATCAATAACAAAAATGATGAATCAACATACTAAAGATTCTATATCGAACGACTGGCCTTGTTATAATATATGGCATATATTGATAGGGTTACGAGTATTAATATATTCGCAAAAATTGTTCAAACATCACTTCCATTATATCCCACAAAAACATTGGAAGGACGAGTCAACGTCGGCATACTGCGGTGAACGACGGTGTACGTTGCATGATGGTGAGCCGACGTCACACACGGTCTTCCGGATATCTGCATTCCGCTGTTGTGACACCAATTCTAGCACTCTGCCTGTCCGAAATCTAAAGTCGGATGTCGGTAGGACGTTCGAAGTCAACAGCTATGATGCGTTGCATCAGCAGCGAATCGACGTTTGTCGGTGTAGACGTTGGCCAGTAATTCGCAGTGGTGGAAGAGGACTTTGTTTATCTTTCGGATCAATAATGGGTCGGCAAGTCCCCCGAAGTCTGCTATATTTGCGGGGAAGTCCCCCATGTATGAGGATTGAATTGATGTAATGAATCCTCTACATAAGTACTAAAATTACATTGATGATTGAATAGAGCGAAATAAGAGATTAACTTGAAGAGAGAACCCTTTGTAATCAGTTCTGAATAATTTATTATCAGAACTGTTTAGTTGTCACGAGCAAGCTTGAATTTATCCCCACCTTTATTTACTTCCTGAGCAAAAAAGTTTTTACCCCCCACGTTGTCCTTAATTTTTTTGTTAAGAATCCATCTCATTGATAGGAGAAAAATCGATATATTTTCTTCAAATAACCGATGGTGGGGTCTTTGATGATGAAAATTTGAATAAACAACTTTGAATAAAGTTGGGTAACTTGACTCCTCTGTCTACGTGCTACGAAATGCATGCTAGCAGAGAAGTGCTAGTCCGTCCAAACGATCCCATGTCACAGAATCACACAACTGGGAAATAAATCCACAGGCATTCAGAGTGTTGCGAAAGGCATAACTCTGTTTGATGGGCACCAGCATGTCTTTGCGTTTATAGCGAAGAAGCAGAGCACAAGGATATGCTAACCTGGAGTGATGACAAATTTAAATCATAAATGCTGCTGTCTTCGCGAGAAAAGAACGCCTGAAAGAGAAGGGTAATCATTTCTAAGTGAACGCTGACTATACAAGTGAGAGATGTCATACAAGTAATCATACAGTATATTAAATGCGTCATGAATAAGTTGAAGCTTCCAAGCTCAGAATAAAAATGGATTAAAAGTTATAAACATGTACACAGACACAATAACATCCTCCAGATAGGGTAATGAAAAGCATCGTGAAGACCGACATCACATGAATAAAAAAATATGGAAGATGCTGTATTGGCAAACGCTGAATTGACTTATATTTTTCATCGGGTGAAAAACACATTATAAAATATCTACAGATTGCAAAAACGCGCATATCAACGTCAACGTATAGTGAACAACTTTTGGGACCTCTAGAATTGTAGAGTATATCTTTTGTGTCACGATCGATCTAATGTACTTATTTAATAATCTCCACCACAGAGTGCAAAAGGCTCAATCCCGATTAAGTATTCTCCTGAAGGAAGAGAGAAGCTACTTCCAAAGATAATTCCGTATAATGTTTGAAGCCTTTTGGGCCGGTTTAGACTCGAGCCGCTCAAGGGGAGTGACAGAATTAGGAAGCAGGGACGGTCTCTGCAACCGCGGTCCCCAACAGTCAGGGGATTAGTGTCGGATATTTGAGGGCCGCAATCAATCATCCTCGTGTCGGGGACAATGATGGCGAGCCAGAATTGCATTGATATGCAACTTCTTCCTCTAGAACTACAATATTCTCGACGCACGAATGAGACTCACTAGTATATGAATAATTTATTATGAGATTGGATCAATGATGTTTGTTGGGGATATAAGTGCGTATGATATAATTGAAACCCTTTTTAATCAAGTGTTTGTGTTCACCGAATTACTCAGAGTCATTGAATCAACCACGTACAAGTGTTGCAAAATATTCCTTAATATTCCCATTACAGCCCAAAGGCAGATTATTTAGAAAACACGAAAGTAGCAATCTTCGTAACAAAACTGTTTGAAAAAGTTCTCTAACTAACTCATTCTGGAAATTTGCTATTATTCCAAATATATTTTTACCTAAATAAAAAATTGCTTTGTTCTGGGTTCACTTAATTTTTTTTTACTTCCAACGGCATCTTTGTTCTTTTTTCGGTATCCTGAACCTTCGCCGGAGTCCGCGCTGTTTACGAGCCTCATCGCGGGTAAGCACTCTAATAAGGCCGGTTCACTTTAGGCTTTATTTTTGTATTCGCCGTTATTCCCAAGATTCACACGATTTATTGGACAGAAATGAGAGTATCATTGACGGCAACAGACGGGAACGACCGTAATTATCCGAGTAATTTAGCCTTTATTTTCCCCAGCTTCGTCCGAATCTTGTGCGGGAAGCGGGATTCTGGTGCTGGGTTCGAAGCGGAAGAAAGATACACCCTAGCGCCGTCTGTGGCCGCATATCGGCGATTAGTTACCACATTTAGTATCTTCAGAAAGTCGGACAGTGAAATGATTGTAGGAAACCCAGCGTTGAATGAATACCATGGCTGTGGCTTCTCAGTCTTTGAGTATTTCGCTATAGCAAACTGCACTCGACATTTTCACTTGATCTATTTGTTGCCATCCACAAATCAAAGTTAGTATTTGTGCAATATATGAACATTTTTTCATTCAGAATTGAACTTATGTCATCGTCGGATGAATAATTAATATTTGAATTAGCCGGGAACATGATTCATGTTCAATCCAAATATTCTTAACACACTGCTGTTGTTAATTCATATTTCTCTGTTGTTGTTGATTTTTAATTTCCTGTTCTTGTTGAGTAATTAATTGGAAATTGTAGATAGCATTCGATATTTTTAATGGGGAAGAAATAAATGAAAGCTTTCAGATAAAGTGAATGAGAAAGAAAATAATTAATTTTTGTACGGTCAATTTATTTTTTCTCAGATCATTAAGAGGGCTTTAGTCATTTATTCCACAACTTCAGTTCCAACGACAATAGCTTGATTGAATTTAAAATAAATTGGAACGTGCAATATGTAATTCAATGTGTTCTAAAATGCAATTGCAATGAATAATGTGATGCCCTCACCGTATTCAGCAATTCAAGTCGAATGTGTGTTGAGTGATAAATTATTTTTATTTTATTTTTGTCATTAAATTATTTTGATGGGGATTGCTGAAGATGACAAAGAAAGCCTGATTGTTTTTAAAATAAATACCCAACTAGGTACACGAGAGCTTTGATGGGTAAGGCGTTGTCAACGACAGCAAACCTGAGCGAAGTAAACTGCAATGTTCGTGTTTTGATCAGGACGTCATCAATAATCTCCTTCCGGGAATTTTAATTCCCGTGCTTCCAGTATTGATCAATTCCTGTTATTCCCTATTCTTTTATGAGGCATGAGGCTGCCGAGTTTTGATTGCACTGTCTCATTTATCCTTTAAACGCTCACACTGGTTTTACTAGTTAACTGGCTCCGTACCAGTTAACTGGTTCCGATGTAGAACAAATAACCCCTCCTCGGTCAACTGGCTGCTCCGATCCACCGCAAACAACCCCTCCTCAGCTGCAACAGAACGATCTCACTGATAAAATGCTAGCATGATTGTTGTTCTCAGGGAGAGAAGCTCCAATGATCGAGAAGATGTTAAATCAATGTTGAAGATGTGAGTTGGTGAAAGGAATTGGAAACATAAATGTGTGGAAATTGATCAGTTCTTAATGGCTTCATTTCAATAGCAGAATGCTCTACAGACATCTAATCGTCGCTATACCTTCAGCCTTCATACAAGCGTGATCACGCTGATGTCACCTCATCAGTTTATGGATGACACTATTCCTACTTAAGCTCGTACTACAAACTTCATACATTTACATTTTTTTTAACTTCAGAAATACTATAAATTATTCGGCAACTCTACAAAGGGTTATAACGGTTATTATATCTGATTGAATTGTCGTTTATTTTTCTAAATATTGAATATATTCATATTGGGCACCTCAACATATGTGTGTGCCACAGTAAACTAATTAAGGTTATTATATGTAAGTTTTATCAACGTCGTATAAAAACACATTCAAACTACCACTTTTTCACATTAAGCAACACATTTAACCAAGTTCATCGCACCCTTTACAAAGTAACTGAATATTGAATGGCATTTATGTTGTGCTAATGACTAGTGCTACATCCCGGTAACTGAACAGTTAATGGCATTTATGTTGTGATATTGACTAGTATTTCATCCCGGCAACTCAACAGTGAATGGCATTTATGTTGTGCTAATAACTAGTGCTTCATCCCGGTAACTGAACCGTGAATGGCATTTATGCTGTGCTAATGACTAGTGCTCCATCCCGGTAGCTGAACAGTGAAAGGCATTTATGTTGTGTTAATGACTAGTGTTTCATCCCGGTAACTGAACAGTTAATGGCATTTATGTTGTGCTAATGACTAGTGCTTCAACCCGTTAACTGAACAGTTAATAGCATTTATATTGTGTTAATGACTGGTGCTTCATCCCGGTAACTGATCAGTGAATGGCATTTATGTTGTGTTAATGACTAGTGTTTCATCCCGGTATCTGAACAGTTAATGGCATTTATGTTGTGCTAGTGACTAGTGCTCCGGCACGGTAACTGAACAGTTAATAGCATTTATGTTGTGCTACTGACTAGTGTTTCATCCCGGAAACTAAACAGTGAATGTCATTTATGTTGTGCTAATGACTAGTGCTCCGGCACGGTAACTGAACAGTTAATGGCATTTATGTTGTGCTACTGACTAGTGTTTCATCCCGGAAACTGAACAGTGAATGGCATTTATGTTGTGCTAATGACTAGTGCTCCGGCACGGTAACTGAACAGTTAGTGGCATTTATGTTGTGCTAATGACTAGTGCTTCAACCCGGTAACTGAAAGTGAATGGCATTTATGTTGTGCTAATGACTAGCGCTTCATCCTGGGAACTAAATAGTGAATGGCATTTACGTTGTGCTAATGATTAGTGCTTCATCCCGGTAACTGA
This sequence comes from Gammarus roeselii, assembly GCA_016164225.1. NCBI lineage: Eukaryota > Metazoa > Arthropoda > Malacostraca > Amphipoda > Gammaridae > Gammarus > Gammarus roeselii. The sequence goes on from SDVV010009114.1 coordinate 7,061, forward strand.
ACAGTTAAAGACATTTATGTTGTGCTACTGACTAGTGTTTCATACCGGTAACTGAACAGTTAATGGCATTTATGTTGTGCTAATGACTAGTGCTTCGGCCCGGTAACTGAACAGTGAATGTAATTTATGTTGTGCTAATGACTAGTACTTCATCCCGGTATCTGAACAGTGAATGACATTTATGTTGTGCTAATGGCTAGTGCTACATCCCGGAAACTGAATAGTGAATGGCATTTATGTTGTGTAAATGACTTGTGTTTCATCCCGGTAACTGAACAGTTAATGGCATTTATGCTGTGCTAATGACTAGCGCTTCATCCCGGTTTAACGAGCGATCCATGCACTATCACCACCATCTAGCAGGCGTCACAAGATCGCCTTATGCGACGATCCCCACAGCATCGCCCGAGGCAGCGATTGCTCTGAACTACAAAGCAAGCGGATGGGAATGTAAGGGTTGATCTCAGAGGGACATATTCTCGGTGCGTTGTGTCAAAGGGTCTCACGTCCATTTGACAGCGGGCAAAGTCTAGACCTTGAACCGAGCAGACGTCTGGATATTCTATAATAAACATAGCAAGACATGAGAGAGCTGGAATAGCCGTCTCTATTTGGTGTCAGGTTTGAATGCAATCAGTTCACGTCCTGTGTCGTGCAACATAATACAATAAATGAAATGGTGAAAACAAACTCGAGAGAGCAGAATACAATAATAAAAGGTTGTTACGTTACATGGCACGGTTAATTTATATGGATCGGGTCTGACTTTTTTATACTGTTATTCTGAAATGAAAATAACCTAATATTTAAATTCAATAAGATGCAGTACTCAAGGCACAGCCTTTTAGTCGATTTATCCAGTCACATCATGATAATGTATTTGATCGAAAGGGTTTCTATTTGATAACTCAAACATCCAAATCATTATCACAACACATGGAACTGACAACATGCGATTTACATGTTAGCGCAGAAATACCAAATGAGGGAAAAAATATTATTTTCTCCGTCTTCGTATAAAAAAAAAAAGATTTTTCAAATTAAGGTCAAATTGCGTTTGTGATCTATGGGATTTTTTCACGTTTTCCTAATAATAATCTATGTCAGACAGATCAAGACACAATTGTCGCTGAACCAAGGTTCACATTGATTGCTGCACTAATCGAAGTGATCACTAGCTAGAGTCCTGTGTACGGCCAACTGCCATTGCTTTGATAAAGAACATAACCACCTGTCAGCCAGCCTATCCGTGAAGTCTCCCAGCCTGACATCCACGTACGTTCAATGGAAAGAGCAGATATATGTCAACATCATATCTATTGGAAATCGTTTGTTTCTTCGGAAACAAATCTTAATAATGAAAAGAAGTACTCGTCAGTCCAAACCACTGTTGCGATCATCACACCATTTTGAATTAGAAAATTTCCCTGTTGTATCAACAGTTAATCATGAATCAGATCTTCTAATTCACATGGAAAGAGCGCCCCTCGTTCAATCAAATCAAACTGGCAGTACCATTGAATATCATTACTTAGAGAAAGGGTTTAGATTTCAAAAATTCATGTTATTGCGCTGGAAATGATTGTTTAGTTCTGCTTATATCGTCCTCACGATCCTCTCCTTCCACAATAATATATTGAATAGTTACGTAAAAAAAATCAACAGTTGATGTTACAGTTTATTGGAAATAATATTTAGCTCTAGGGAAATGGTTTGTTTTTTATTGATCGCTGTATCTATGGCCTCTATGTTCCAGAGATTAATTGCACTGCAAATGGAATTTTTTGATTCCAAAACGTGTGCAGATTTGAATTAACTTGTTTACCCCAGCACTGGTACTTCTTTTAATTATTATTACCATTGAAATTGGAATCTCCCAGCATCAGAAGGATTCTGTCCCACCTATCTATTATTGGAGATAATTCGTATACCTCACTATTACATAAAGCCTAAAGGAAGGGATTATTAGATTTTATAATACGCTCCTGGAGGTTATAGGCACTTTTTCTAGTTCGTCCTTTACGACAGTCAACGTCATACGCCTCGAATGCAAAGCTAGCACTCGTTCTTCTAGGTTTACCAATCAACCTCCGGAAAATATCATTGTATGCTACTCTCTGTTTAGTGATAGTGACTCCCGTAAATTTACACCAAAATGAGGTACAGTAGATAGGGTGGTAGTACGTTTCAAAAAGCTGTATGATAATATCTGTCGCACAGAAATTTAATTTCCTTGTAAGCTAATTGCCAACCGAGCCTAATTTCTGAAGTTGTTTGAATATATCAGCATTGTCACGCTGGTCGTTTGTTATTAAGTGACCTAAGTATGAGAAACTGTCCACATAATCAAACCAAACACCATTTAACACATTATTCATTCGGAACTGAAACACGTGCATGATCCGCCGTTTTACTGGCATGCAAACAGATGAAAAATTTTGGCACTCAATATCTAGTGCTGCAGCCTTCGCCTCGCATGGATTTAGCCTAATATGAAGAGCATCCACATGATGAGCATCTAGAAAATACAAGTACATATGCGAGCCTCTACTGGCAAATAAATTAATAATTTGTTTTAGGGTCAAAATAGCCATTTCCCTTCCATGTTGAGGCTTGAAGCCCATTTTTTCGATGTTGTTCGGAGACTTTCGCCATGTCAGTTTTAGTTGCACTTGCCTCACATAAAACATTTCTGGCAATGCATGTTGAACAAACTGAGCCCCAATGAGCTCTGCGATCGAGCACACGAACGTGTTCGCAATATGAACGGATCAATGTGATCCATTAGCGCGATTGCGACGATGTCGAGCGGCAATGAGCGCAATCACCTGTCTCGAAACTCATGACTAAATGCAGAAGCGCACGTAGAGAATCGATCGCTTTGTATCTGATGTACACGACATGGGACTCGTTGCTTAGTGCAGTTGTATCATTGATTTCTGATGTTATCTTGTGATGGTAAACATTTCATCACTTTGTTGAGGTGTATTCAGAAACTAATGGACAATCAACCACTTGTCATCTGTCTAAGTGCATTTCCAGGTCGTTTAAGGTGATTGCATTAGGAAATGCATTACTGATATTCAAATATAATTAATCAAGATTGATCTACTGAAATTTAAATTGCCAAAATTAAATGAAATATTCATCTTTCGCAGACTTACGTTCTGAACCCAATTGAGCAGAAACCCAAAAAACTGTATTTGCAAATCTTTTTTAGCTACAGTAGTATTTTAGGACTTACAACAAAAATGCGTATCTGAAATACACTCATACACGACTAATATTTGTGAATGAAATATATCCCATATCAATATATAACTAGTGTACGTAAAAAAGGAAGTTCAGTATTCATTATGTGTCAGTAAGAGATTTAAAACCGTAAATAGCCTGCAAAAAAAGCCCCTAGCCTATTTGTAGCAACTCCTGTGGTCGCTCGTATCAGACGCTTCTATTGAAACCAAACATGGGTTACCATAGCAAAAATATTCCTTCACGGCTTGACAGGAATATATGATATTTATTGACAAGCTCCAGTGAATTATGATGTGCGGAATTACTTGGAAATGAATCATTCTTGCAAACAACGCACTCGATATTGCACATTAACATTGGACGCCCTCGTCATGATGGCATCAACGTGTACAACACTCTTAGCTTGTTAGTAGACTAATGGGTTGACCTAACCCTGCATCAACGTGTACAACACTCTTAGCTTGTTAGTAGAGCAATGGGTTGACCTAACCCTGCATCAACGTGTACAACACTCTTAGCTTGTTAGTAGAGTAATGGGTTGACCCAACCCTGCATCAACGTGAACAACACTCTTAGCTTGTTAGTAGAGTAATAGGTTGACCCAACCCTGCATCAACGTTTACAACACTCTTAGCTTTTTAGTAGAGCAATGGGTTGACCCAACCCAGCATCACGTGCACAACACTCTTAGCTTGTTAGTAGAATAATTGGCTGACCTATCCCTGCATCAACGTGTACAACACTCTTAGCTTGTTAGTAGAGTAATGGGTTGACCCAACCCTGCATCAACGTTTACAACACTCTAAGCTTGTTAGTAGAGCAATGGGTTGACCCAACCCTGCATCACGTGCACAACACTCTTAGCTTGCTAGTAGAGCAATGGGTTGACCAAACCCTGCATCACGTGCACAACACTCTTAGCTTGCTAGTAGAGCAATGGATTGACCAAACCCTGCATCACGTGCACAACACTCTTAGCTTGTTAGTAGAGCAATGGGTTGACCTAACCCTGCATCACGTGCACAACACTCTTAGCTTGCTAGTCGAGCAATGGGTTGACCAAACCCTGCTTCACGTGCACAACACTCTTAGCTTTTTAGTAGAGCAATGGGTTGACCTAACCCTGCATCAACGTGTACAATACTCTTAGCTTGTTAGTAGAGTAATGGGTTGACCTAACCCTGCATCAACGTGTACAACACTCTTAGCTTGTTAGTAGAGCAATGGGTTGACCTAACCCTGCATCAACGTGTACAACTCTCTTAGCTTGTTAGTAGACTAATGGGTTGACCTAACCCTGCATCAACGTGTACAACACTCTTAGCTTGTTAGTAGAGCAATGGGTTGACCTAACCCTGCATCAACGTGTACAACACTCTTAGCTTGTTAGTAGAGTAATGGGTTGACCCAACCCTGCATCAACGTGTACAACACTCTTAGCTTGTTAGTAGAGTAATGGGTTGACCTAACCCTGCATCAACGTGTACAACACTCTTAGCTTGTTAGTAGAGTAATGGGTTGACCTATCCCTGCATCAACGTGTACGACACTCTTAGCTTGTTAGTAGAGTAATAGGTTGACCCAACCCTGCATCAACGTTTACAACACTCTTAGCTTTTTAGTAGAGCAATGGGTTGACCCAACCCAGCATCACGTGCACAACACTCTTAGCTTGTTAGTAGAATAATTGGCTCACCTATCCCTGCATCAACGTGTACAACACTCTTAGCTTGTTAGTAGAGTAATGGGTTGACCCAACCCGGCATCAACGTTTACAACACTCTTAGCTTGTTAGTAGAGCAACGGGTTGACCCAACCCTGCATCACGTGCACAACACTCTTAGCTTGCTAGTAGAGCAATGGGTTGACCAAACCCTGCATCACGTGCACAACACTCTTACTGTAGCTTGCTAGTAGAGCAATGGGTTGACCAAACCCTGCATCACGTGCACAACACTCTTAGCTTGTTAGTAGTGCAATGGGTTGACCTAACCCTGCATCACGTGCACAACACTCTTAGCTTGCTAGTAGAGCAATGGGTTGACCAAACCCTGCATCACGTGCACAACACTCTTAGCTTGTTAGTAGAGCAATGGGTTGACCCATACCTGCATCACGTGCACAACACTCTTAGCTTGTTAGTAGAGCAATGGGTTGACCCAACCCTGTGTATGAACACGTAATTGTGATCGGCGGTAACAATGTTTAGGTTTGGCCCATTATTCTGGTAGAGCAAATAACGGAACATAAATAGGGTAAGGAAATGGTGCAGAGGCAGAACTAAGCGGAACTTGCGTGTTTTGCAGCGCAAAGAGCAGAGTTTAGCGTTTTGCAGCGCATAGAGCCAAATTTAGCGTTTTGCAGCGCGTAGAGCCGAGTTTAGCGTTCACAGCGCATAGAGCCGAGTTTAGCGTTTTGCAGCGCATAAAGCCGAGCTAAGCATTTTGCAGCGCATAAAGCCGAGCTTAGCGCTTTGCAGCGCCTAGAGCCGAGCTTAGCGCTTTGCAGCGCATAGAGCCGAGCTTAGCGTTTTGCAGCGCCTAGAGCAGAGCTTAGCGTTTTGCAGCGCATAGAGCCGAGCTTACTGTTTGCAGCGCATAGAGCCGAGCTTAGCGTTTTGCAGCGCATAAAGCCGAGCTTAGCGTTTTACAGCGCCTAGAGCAGAGCTTAGCGTTTTGCAGCGCATAGAGCCGAGCTTAGTGTTTGCAGCGCATTGAGCCGAGCTTAGCATTTTGCATAGTATAGAGTCGAGTGTAGCGTTTTGCAGCGCATAGAGCCGAGCTTAGTGTTTGCAGCGCATAGAGCCGAGCTTAGCGTTTTGCAGCGCATAGAGCCGAGCTTAGTGTTTGCAGCTCATAGAGCCGAGCTTAGCATTTTGCAGAGTATAGAGTCGAGTTCAGCTTTTTGCAGCGCATAGAGCCGAGCTTAGTGTTTGCAGCGCATAGAGCCGAGCTTAGTGTTTGCAGCGCATAGAGCCGAGCTTAGCATTTTGCAGCGATTAGAGTCGAGTTTAGCGTTTTGCAGCGCCTAGAGCCGAGCTTAGAGCACGCTGCACTGTCAGCAAAAGTTGCGTAGTCTGGGGGAATTTGATAACAATCAGGCAATTTTAATTTAGGTCCATGTGTTAGACGTCGTTAACAAACGGGAACAAAAGAATCAAGAAATAAAAACCTGCTTACGAGAAACTATCTATTCATCATTTAAAAAGTGAAGTGATGATGTTCGGTGTTTATCAGAATGTTCGATAAACAATGCGTTAGATCGTGATGAGATCATGCTCTAACACGCTTTTATTGCAAGTCGGGACTGAAGAGGTACGCAAGCAGCCGGGATCGAACCTGCGTTCTAATGATTTCATCGAGATAGACCTTACCTCTATGCTCTCCACACGGATTGTCAGGTTTAGAATGGTACTATCAACATTTAATCCATCAATGAATTTAACACTAAAACATTACTAAACTGAACGATACATATGAAACGATATTTGATTTACCTTCTCACTAGTCATTTTTTACATGTTTAAATAACGTGTATGAATAAATTGTATTCATTTAAAAATATGGGATTCATCCAATGTATACCGTTTGCTAATATAACTAATGAGTAACTTGGGACATATCGACACGAATATATTCGTCCGACGTAAAACAAATCGATTGCAGCAAGACTATTTTTTAGAACTGCAAAACCACAGGTATATTATTATAACAAAGAAAAATTACCCGTGCATTTTTCTGGAAACTTATGATATTCTGAAACTGTAATATTCACTGAGAAATGTATTAATTCACCGTCAATTCGACAGTTTTTTCAAATAGTGTGAGAAAGCTATTGGACTGGCACTGAATGTAGACCCGTTTGCATTCTGTTTATTTTTGGACAGTATAGGAGCCGCTGACAATGGTAATGGCAGCCCATTAGACCTCACAACAGGGGATTGTACCGTGGAATCGACATCGTTTCTTGGGAACCTTGTTAGAAAAGATACCGGGAAATTAGGTATGTTAGTCCGATTATCCGCTCTAGCGTTTTTTTAACAACACACAGGGAACCAGAATAAAAAAATGTAAAATCTTCTTTCAATTTAATATTAGTTGCAGTGTTTGCACGATTTGCGCTTACCCCATCGTTTGTTTGATGTCATACGATTCTTTAAATCACACATTCTCACGTAACTGACTATGAGTGAACAGTTCGATTCTCAGGATAATTAGGTCATCAAGCACCCAATTAGGATGTTTTGTAGCTTTGCAATTAATATTTAAGAGTGAAGTATTTTACCACGTTCTATATTGTCACTCACTCAATTCATTGAAGGTTTCGTATTTAAATCTGTCAAATAACCCCACGTTAAACATACCTTAGCATAAACACGCAATGCACGAGTTCGAAGGCAATGAACAGAACGCCAAATCAATGGCAATGACTGCCACCTGCACTATTGGATTGTAAGGAGCTGCACACCTATTCGTGCTCCTAACAACACATGTTCACTATTGGATTGTAAGGAGCTGCACACCTATTCGTGCTCTTAACAACACATGTTCACTATTGGATTGTAAGGCGCTGCACACCTATTCGTGCTCCTAACAACACATGTTCACTATTGGATTGTAAGGAGCTGCACACCTATTCGTGCTCCTCTGATTGCTTCTCTCAGCTTGTTTCGGATTGATGTACGATCTAACGATGAACAACACGTGAATTCGTTTTCCCAATGATCATCTTTTCCAACCGACCTCCGAATAGGCAGAGCATGCAATTCATAACTAGCAGGAAACTAAAAATCGTTTCCTAAACCCCGATACTTTGTTCCAGCAAACGCGGCCGTCGCATACAACATGCTGTTAAAGAAATTATATTTAAAAAAATTGTGTCAATTATAAAAAACATCCGTGAGTTATAGTCCAGTTAAATAATTCTTTCCTTCCCTAACCCTTATTGTTCATAAGAAATATTCTATTTGAATTAGATGATCGTCAACATGTAATGCCCCCTGATATGAGCTGTGACGAGATCCACATTGGCTGTGGATCAGGGGAGAGCCACTATGACCTTCCCTTCCTCTGCTGTCGTCTGGTGCCGCAGTGTGTTATCTCCTCTATGATCACAATGCATCACAACAGAATTGGGATGGAATGACATCTCAATCAATTCTGTGTAATTAACAATCTTCTCCTCTAATCAATTAAAGACCGGGGCTGATTCGTCTTGTAGATGGACCCCGGGTAATCGTCCTAATTCGTTTAGGGTAGAGACAAGTAAACCCTAGAGGAGGGTTGTTGTGAAGGAATCCCTGAGCCGTGTTCCAGTGACTAATCGTATAACAAAGACGATAACATCATACGTTATCCGCAAACTGTTGCTTTATTATCCCAAATGCGTGTTCAGGTGCCGTGCATATCAGACTTTCCAATATATTCCATCCCAAAACATTTACTAACTAAATCTATAGAGAAGTTACAACTTGAGCAGCAGACGTGACCTAGAGACATGTTCTTGCTAGTATTGGATTTCACGGGAGTCATTCTTGACACCGACTACTCAATACGAGAATGTGAGTACTTACAGCGTCCTCTATGTACTACGATTGGCATGAGCTGTGTATCTTTGAAGTGATAGAGGGTGTGTGGATCAGACATTTGCATGTTTGGAGGAGGGCCTAGCGACGAGAAAAAATGTGTACAGCTGTTAGAAGCAGTGAATGTTCGATTTATGTGTACATCAACGTATCCTGAACTTTAAATATATTCGTTTTGGTTTTGTATTTGTCTTTTTATTCAAAAGACGTCCCGTGCGTTCAGTACGTTACCAAAAACTGAGATATTGAGTAGCTTTTCGTTCGGCCTTTTATGTTCTAGGCTTCGCCTTCATCATTCGAATGCAAGTCTTGGAAGGAACCCAGAAATGAACAAAATGAAAGAGCGACAAACCCTTTCTTACACCGTCTTTAATTCAAAACGAGAGGAGCCGGCCGAATGATCTTTGATGTGATTCAAATAATAAATAACTTTTTTTTTAGCAACTTCTAGACAAGGTTCCGTAAAAAAACGTGCAAATAACAGTTTTTGTTCTAATTCTTCATGTATAAATGTTTTTCTTCCTACCATTCTAGTTATCTAAGAGTGTGCTGTATATTGTTATTTATTCATTTTTTCATTAAATATAACCAATTGATTACACTGGATTTACTTCGAGATGCTTTTGAACAATCAATAACTGACAGCAGTCTGTTGAATAAAAATAGTTCATATTTTTTAAAACAATCATGTAAAACGAACATCGATATTAAACCTCATTTACTGAAGAAAGGTTCTCTGTGTTATCAGTAATCCTCCTGACGAACATGACATCCAAACACTGTGTTATCAGCAATCCTCCTGACGAACATGACATCCAAACACTGTGTTATCAGCAATCCTCCTGACGAACATGACATCCAAACACTGTGTTATCAGCAATCCTCCTGACGAACATGACATCCAAACACTGTGTTATCAGCAATCCTCCTGACGAACATGACATCCAAACACTATGTTATCAGC
>SDVV010009115.1:0-16863 GCA_016164225.1 Gammarus roeselii
TATACATTTCGTTTCGTAATTTTATCAGTGCCGAACGCTACTGGCATCACAAACCAGTGACTGCCTGGCATTTCTGTTCAATGCATATATATGTATATATTCCATATAATTCCAAAGAGATTACGACTTCAGTGAAGTACTATGCCAGGGCTTCAGGGTAATATTTGGGTTGGGGAAAGGGATAACATACGATATGAATAGGGAGGAGAGCTTGGCAGGTGAAACTTATGGAAGAGCTAGAACTGAATCAACAACAGGATGGGCTGGAAACACAGGAGATAAAAATTCTTAGGGATGAGATTGATTATTTGGAAGACCTTCTAGGACTGGTCAATATGAGGGCAGTTTCAGGAGTGACTGTAGGAAGAGCAGCTAGGATTGATATTGGGGAGACTAGCTTGAGCTGGGGAAAGGATGGTATATAGATTTGATATTAGGAAGACGGACTGGGACTGGCGAAAGGTAGAACAACAAGTATTCTAAGCAGCAAGAAATTATGATTAGCTCATAGAAGGATACGCGAATTATTTGAGACCTAATATCTGTAAATTCAAGTAAAAAGACGGCCGTTCCTCGATCGCACCGATTTACCACATTGTGCAGCAAACAATAGGATATTTCATGGTATATTTGTTTCTTAAATTCTGCTGATTATTGTAATCTTTCGGATGTCTACGTTGCCGTTACAAAATGTCGCAAACAGGCCAATGGTATGTTCAGAGCGATTCGTAGGGAACGGTTCCATTTCATCAGCATTACGACATCTGACTAGAACAGCGCTGGTGAACGTGAAGTGCTTGGGGAAAAATGCTTGTTCCGCATTTCCTTTCTGTTCTTGATCCTTCTTCCCTATTTGCTACTCTCAACCAACAGTGATCAGTCAGCCCTGATTATTACTTTACAATGACTATACCTTGTTAACAAGTACAATTCTCCATATAGTCGACGGAAAGACCGACTTACATCCCCTTAAGTGATTTAACAAAAGAAGGACGAAAAAATAAACGTGGTATTTTCGTCAAAAATCGGCTCAATTCCGAATCACTGCCACCGTAAAGTGGAAACATTGGGACAATGTCTTCAACCAGTGAACCAGATTGGAAAACCGAGGCTCCTAACAATGAGAGTGATGTGAACAAAGAGGAACCTATACGGGGCGTGATCGGAAAGGCTTTCACTCAGACTAGCTTGAACAAAGAGGAACCTATACGGGGCGTGATCGGAAAGGCTTCTTTCACTCCGACTAGCTTGAACAAAGAGGTAACTGCCACTGCAAGCCACGTAACTATAAATGCCTCTCTCACAGATAAAAACCTGAAAAGACGAGGCACTTCCACAGAAAATGCCGGGACTATGAAAAATTTCTCCACTCAGAAACACAAAAAAGGTCTTGATGGAGTTTTTACTGAAAAGGAAGTCAAAATGAATCAGTTATTTACAGGAAATGATATTAATGCACATGACCACCGCTCTAAAATTGCATTGAAAACAGATGACATTTCTGATGATACCAAAGCGCAACATCACTCGAGTCCTTCTTTGAAAAGTAAACGTGAGTTGTCAGGTCATCTGGAAACGGCTTCTGACTCGTCAGATCTAAAGGGCAGTGAGGTATCGAAACAGGGCGAGTGTGGCGGGTGGTCCGTCTCCGACGCGTCGCTCGCCCTTCAAGGGTAATACGCTCTGATGTTCACGGACATGCGACCAACATTCGTGACTATATCCGGCACAAAATGGCAGGAGGGTGCGCTCCTCCAGTTCCTTAACAAGCTCTCCCAAGTGGAATGCCCGGTCTACCTCACCCCGAGAGACACTCTTTGGAAGCCCAGTGAGGTTGGAAAGAAGACGAGTCGGGCGAGGATGGAAACCCTGCTGGCCGAGGAACACAAGTAAGAACGAGGAGAATTTTTAGCGTAGGATGAAATTTTACTCCTAATTTGGGTATGGCAACTTAAGTTAAAAGATACTATATTGAAATACTTTTTTACTTCAGCAAATTGTCTTTTTAGGCACAAGACAAATAAAATGTTCAACATGGTGTCATGCCGTAATACATTAGTTGTACATAAGTAGTTTCAAAATATCAATATGCAGGCTATTCTAAAGAAAAATTACATACAACAATTCTGAAGACTTTGATCCATAACCCAACACAGCAAGCCATCGTTCATGTGTGTTGCGGTCGACTAAAATATATAGTAGTTGTAGTAGTAGTAGTAGGAGGAGGAGGTGGAGAAAGAAGAGGAGGCCTGGGACGGGCTGAAGAGTCCATTTTAGTAGTATTCCAAAATTGAGTTTGCAGTACAACTAGCCCAGCCTAGATGAGGTGCCCATCGTTCACATAATTCTGATTTTTTTCTTGACACGTTGAAATATCATCTTGCCTATTGTCTTGCAAAAGACATTCCATTGTGTCTCGTAATTGCCTTTACCTGTGCCCAGGTGTGAGCTCATCTCCTTTACCTGTGCCCAGGTGTGAGCTCATCTCCTTTACCTGTACTCAGGTGTGAGCTCATCTCCTTTACCTGTACCCAGGTGTAAGCTCATCTCCTTTACCTGTACCCAGGTGTGAGCTCATCTCCTTTACCTGTACTCAGGTGTGAGCTCATCTCCTTCACCTGTACCCAGGTGTGAGCTCATCTCCTTTACCTGTACTCAGGTGTGAGCTCATCTCCTTTACCTGTACCCAGGTGTGAGCTCATCTCCTTTACCTGTACCCAGGTGTGAGCTCATCTTCGTGTGGGGCGCTCTCGACTTACCAACTGTTCGGTCGATGCCCAAAAGTGTCAAGAATGTGGGCATTGCTCTGAGTGTCAAGGAGGACATGCAGCTGGTGCACGAGTTGGACAGATGGAGTAACCAACTCGAGTTTATTCGTAAGTGACAAAACCAATCGTAATTAGAGCTGATTGCTTATTCTTTGAATGTAAAAAAGCCTATAAACTGTAACGTCGAATTCCTAACAAACTACACTCGATAACAATCTGCTAACTCTGATAACTTTCTGTGCTGTCCATTTTCATTAATTGATTTAATATGAAGTATTTCTCTATGAATCAATCATTGTGTCATTTTATTTGATAATTCTTAATCACAGCCTATGATTTCAAAACGTTTCCATTCTATAAGATATCAAACAATGCGTCAAATATTTTTCGAAGCTGTTCCAAATCGCAATGTTGTGGTCCAATAACAATAGTCAAACCAATTTCACAGATTTCTCGTTTTTTAAAAGTTTCAAGATGAGGCACTGGGGAAATAGGACTTTCAAACCCCACTCGGTGTCAAGTGTCCGGACTTGCCTCCACTTCCCTGACCTGCACACCGGTGACCTGCAGTGGATGAAGTCAATCATCTCTGTTGTTGTGCCGCGTGTCGACCAGAAAAGGTAACGGTACCGATGATAATGATCGGAAACGACCCGCCGCGGTGTCATGAAGGAGCTGCAGTGGTGGCTGTGCCGTTTTGATATAATTACAGTTTTGGAATCCGACTCGTGGGGCCACACGCAGCTTAAAGCGAGGACGGCTTGCGGTAGTTGCTCAAGGGCTTAGGAGAATGATCAGAAGTTCCTAGATTATGCCCCCACCAAAAAAAAAGTCTGGTTCAATTCACCGTGAGCGGAAGCATCACTAAACAGAAGGATGACTTTGCAAGGCCCAAATATGTGAGGCTAGCCCAATAGATGAGGCTAACACAATAGATGAGGCTAGCCCAATAGATGAGGCTAACACAATAGATGAGGCTAACACAATAGATGAGGCTAGCCCAACAGCTGAGGCCGGCCCAATAGATGAGGCTAGCCCAATAGATGAGGCTAGCCCAATAGATGAGGATAGCCCAATAGATGAAGCTAGCCCAATATATGAGGTTAGCCCAAAAGACGAGACTAGCGCAACAGATGAGGCTAGCCCAATAGCTGAGGTTAGTCAATATATGAGGTTAGCCCAATAGATGAGAGTAGCGCAATAGATGAGAGTAGCGCAATAGATAAGGCTCGCCCAATAGATGAGACTAGCCCAATATATGAGACTAGCCCAATATATGAAGCTAAACCAATAGATGAGGCTAGCCCAATAGATTAGGCTAGCCCAATAGATGAGGCTAGCCCAATAGATGAGGGTGGCCCAATAGATAAGGCTAGCCCAATAGATGAGGCTAGCCCAATAGATGAGGCTAGCCCAATATATGTGGTTAGCCAATAGATGAGACTAGCGCAATACATGAGGCTAGCTCAATATATGAGGTTAGCCCAATAGATGAAACTAGCGCAATAGATGAGGCTAGCCCAATAGATATGGCTAGCTCAATAAATGAGGATAGCCCAATACATGAGACTAGCGCAATAGATGAGGCTGAAGGATGACTTGCCTCATCTATTGCACTAACAGAAGGATGACTTTGCAAGGCCCGAATATGTTAGGCTAGCCCAATAGATGAGGCTAACACAATAGATGAGGCTAATCCAATAGATGAAGCTAACACAATAGATGAGGCTAACACAATAGATGAGGCTAGCCCAACAGCTGAGGCCAGCACAATAGATGAGGCTAGCCCAATAGATGAGGCTAGCCCAATAAATGAGGATAGCCCAATAGATGAGGATAGCCCAATAGATGAGGCTAGCCCAATATATGAGGTTAGTCCAATAGATGAGACTAGCGCAATAGATGAGGCTAGACCAATAAATGAGGTTAGTCAAAAATATGAGGTTAGCCCAATAGATGAGAGTAGCGCAATAGATGAGGCTCGCCCAATAGATGAGACTAGCCCAATATGTGAGACTAGCCCAATATATGAAGCTAAACCAATAGATGAGGCTAGCCCAATAGATTAGGCTATCCCAGTAGATGAGGCTAGCCCAATAGATGATGGTAGCCCAATAGATAAGGCTAGCCCATTAGATGAGGCTAGCCCAATAGACGAGGCTAGCACAATAGATGAGGCTAGCCCAATAGATGAGGCTAGCCCAATAGATTAGGCTATCCCAATAGATGAGGCTAGCCCAATAGACGAGGCTAGCCAAATAGATGAGGCTAGCCCAATAGATGAGGCTAGCCCAATAGATAGGGCTAGCCCAATAGATGAGTCTACCCCAATAGATGAGGCTAGCCCAATAGATGAGGCTAGCCCAATAGATGAGGCTAGCTCAATGGATGAGGATAGCCCAGTAGATGAAACTAGCGCAATAGATGAGGCTAGCCCAATAGATAAGGTTAGCTCAATAAATGAGGATAGCCCAATACATGAGATTGCGCAATAGATGAGGCTGGAGGATGACTTGCCTCATCTATTGCGCTAGTCCCATGACTTGCCTCATCTATTGCGCTAACAGAAGGATGACTTTGCAAGGCCTGAATATGCGAGGCTAGCCCAATAGATGAGGCTAACACAATAGATGAGGCTGGCCCAATAGATGAGGCTAACACAAAAGATGAGGCTAACACAATAGATGAGGCTAGCCCAACAGCTGAGGCCAGCCCAATAGATGAGGCTGAGGATAGCCCAATACATGAGATGAGAATAACCCAGCCCAATAGATGAGGCTGAGGATAGCCCAATACCCAATAGATGAGGATAGCCCAATAGATGAGGCTAGCCCAATATATGAGGTTAGCCCAATAGACGAGACTAGCGCAATAGATGAGGCTAGCTCAATAGATGAGGTTAGCCCAATATATGAGGTTAGCCCAATAGATGAGAGTAGCGCAATAGATGAAGCTTGCCCAATAGATGAGGCTAGCCCAATATATGAGACTAGCCCAATATATGGAGCTAGACCAATAGATGAGGCTAGCCTAATAGATTAGGCTAGCCAAATAGATGAGGCTAGCCCAATAGATGAGGGTAGCCCAATAGGTAAGGCTAGCCCCATAGATGAGGCTAGCCCAATAGACGAGGCTAGCCCAATAGACGAGGCTAGCCCAATAGATGAGGCTAGCCCAATAGATGAGGCTAGCCCAATAGATAGGGCTAGCTCAATAGATGAGGCTACCCCAATAGATGAGGCTAGCCCAATAGATGAGGCTAGCCCAATAGATGAGGCTAGCCCAATAGATGAGGCTAACCCAATAGATGAGGCTAGCTCAATAGATGAGGCTAGCCCAATGTATGTGGTTAGCTAATAGATGGGACTAGTGCAATACATGATGCTAGCCCAATATATGAGGTTAGCCCAATAGATGAAACTAGCGCAATAGATGAGGCTAGCCCAATAGATGAGGCTAGACCAATATATGAGGTTAGCCCAATACATGAGACTAGCGCAATAGATGAGGCTAGCTCGATAAATGAGGCTAGCCCAATAGGTGAGGCTAGCTCAATAAATGAGGCTAGCCCAATAGATGAGACTAGCGCAATTGATGAGGCTAGCCCAATAGATGAGGCTAGCTTGATGAATGAGGTTAGCCCAATAGATGAGACTAGCCCAATAGATGAGGCTAGATCAATAGATGAGGCTAGCTCAATAGATGAGGCTAGCTCAGTAAATAAAGTTAGCCCAATAGATGAGACTAGCCCAATAGATGAGGCTAGCCCAATAGATGAGGCTAGCCCAATAGATGAGGATAGCTTAATAGATGAGACTAGCCCAATAGATGAGGCTAGCCCATTAGATGAGGCTCGCCCAATAGATGAGGCTAGCTCAATAAAAAAGGCTAGCCCAATAGGTGAGGCTAGCCCAACAGATGAGGCTAGCCCAATAGGTGAGGATAGCCCAATAGGTGAGGCTAGCTCAATAGGTGAGGCTAGCTCAATAAATGAGGGTAGCCCAATAGATGTGGCTAGCCCAATAGATGAGGCTAGCCCAATAGATGAGGCTAGCCCAATAGATGAGGCTAGCTCAATAAATGAGGCTAGCCCAATAGATGAGGCTAGCTCAATATTACGTGTTTTGGATATCATAGTAGGGGGCGGGTGGCAATAAATGACCAGCATTGAGGACAGCAATAAACGTTACAATTAATAAACTTTGCTGTTTTAACTACCGACCGATTTATTAACATTTTGAGTCAATATAATCATCGTCTTGACGGAATTCTACTTTATATTGTGATATTTATCGTTATCTTATTTGTTGTGATAAACCGTTCTGTTCTATAATGTGATATTAACCGTTCTGTTCTATAATGTGATATTGCCCGTTCTGTTCTATAATGTGATATTAACCGTTCTGTTCTATAATGTGATATTAACCGTTATGTCCTATAATATGATATTCATCGTTCTGTTCTATAATGTGATATTAACCGTTCTGTTCTATAGTGTGATATTAACCGTTCTGTTCTGTAATGTGATATTAACCGTTCTGTTCTATAATGTGATATTACCCGTTCTGTTCTATAATGTGATATTAACCGTTCTGATCTATAATGTGACATCAACTATTCTGTTCTATGATGTGATATTAACCGTTCTGTTCTATAATGTGATATCAACCGTTCTGAAATCAAAGTAGTTAAACACTGCAACTGTTTATTTGTCATTTCTCTTTTGGTCGGCTCTAACTTTTGACCAACACCACAAGCAAAGCCGATTATGTCAACGTATAGCATTTGAAGACGTAACCTTATTCCTGGTGAATAGAGTCAAGCTCGTGGTTAGGCTGCAGGAATGCGGACAGCAGGGAACACTGCTTTGTGTAGTGTGGAGGTCCAACCAAACATCTCACGATGCTTTGTTTATTTAAGATGTCCGAATAGTGACATAACTTTTACCCTTTGAAGCAGCGACAGGAAATAGTTGTTTTTGCAGTACCCCAGCTCGATGTTTTAGATGGTTTTGAAGCAATATTTCTTTTTCAGTTGCGTGTGGGGTCTCTACTTCCCCGGCAGCAGCCTGTCTGCTAACGCCTTACTGAGCGAAGTGATGCTGATAGGCTTACAATGCAAGGTATTCCTGTCAGCGAACCGCACCCCCAATGACGAGGAGAGGAAGACGGTGATGAAGAAGTTCAAGCGACATAAGTGTTCGGTGCAGTGGATTCTGGAAATAATTTGAAGAACTTCGCGACGAGTTATGAGTGAATCTGCGTTTTGGGACGAGTGAATCATTGAGGGCAGTTGATCAGCCTCAAGGCTAATAGATCAAGGAATCTGCGTTTTGGGACGAGTGAATCACTGAGGCCAGTTGATCAGCCTCATGGCTAAGGAATCATGGAATCTGCATTTTGGGACGAGTGAATCATTGAGGCCAGTTGATCAGCCTCATGGCTAAGGAATCATAGAATCTGCGTTTTGGGACGAGTGAATCATTGAGACCAGTTGATCAGCCTCATGGCTAAGGAATCAAGGAATCTGCGTTTTGGGACGAGTGAATCATTGAAGCCAGTTGATCATGATCAGCCTCAAGGCTAAGGAATCAGAATCTGCGTTTTGGGACGAGTGAATCATTGAGGCCAGTTGATCAGCCTCATGGCTAAGGAATCATCGAATCTGCGTTTTGGGACGAGTGAATCATTGAGGCCAGTTGATCAACCTCATGGCTAAGGAATCATCGAATCTGCGTTTTGGGACGAGTGAATCATTGAGACCAGTTGATCAGCCTCATGGCAAAGGAATCGTGACATCCAATTAAATGAGCCTAGAGGCTGTTAAAGTGAGTTGCGGAGGATAGTTGAAGATCTTTCTGAACAGAACACTGGTGTACCTTTTAAGAACCACACAATTGAACGGTGTCCAGAAGTTTACTGTTCCTTGTGTGTTTTCTCTGTGTGTACGATTAAGCCATCAGCCGCTCTCTGGGTGGGGGCCCATTTTCGGTCCTGTTCTCATACCATCTCGAGTACCATCAGACGTCTCCTCCGGCAGCTGGCTGAGCCGTGAAGATTGCATTTGCATAGCATTTGAAACAATTTGTTGTCAGTAATAATGCAAAAAGATATCAAAACACAAGCCTGTGTCTTGTCCATACGCTCTTTTAGTACGAGTCGTGCACTCAGGATCATTTCTATGATTTTTGGAGAGAGGAGTCAGTGTGATACTTCATGAATCTTGCTGTATTAAATAAATTAGACGATTGATGAATAGGACATTAAAATTTGAAATAGTTATTTCAAGTATATATCATGGAAAATGTTTGGTAAAATGTGGTAACTAGATAAATTGACGAGTCACTCAAAGTTTGGAAAAAATTATTTTAACCTTGCAATAAATTATTTCTATATAAATGATTTTCCATCTGAATACACCTCTAAACGAAAGTAACATTAGCTACTTAAATATACTTAATATTATCCTGAATATAATGGTGGTACATAAATGGTGGTATAATGGTGGTACATGAATTACCATTTACATCCAACCCACCAGCAGGTATCGTTGAATGACTCTATTCTCCATTGTTGAGTATATCATTTGCAATACACTGTTCACACGGACCTTAATGGAGAAACTGAGTGTAGATAATGTACACCATAGCATTATACGTAACGTTTACGCGTGAAATGTTTGGCTTATGAATCGCATATTTTGGAACCTACTTCGTTAAGTTATTTTTTTTACTCAGAGACAACAGGGTTGTCTGTGAATATGATGATCGTTTGTTAAAGAAATGCCTGCATCTCGAAGTACTTACCCTCTTATTTGTGTCTAAATTAAACATTGAAGCTGTAGTTCATGGATGCTGACTTCCCCAAACAGGACTCTAGAAATTGGTTAAGCCAGTTATATTTGAAAAAACTGTATATATTGATAAGAAATAGGAATACAAATGTATGTCTGTGACATATCATAGGCATGTTGTATAACTTTTTTGTTCATGAAATTACAGATATGACTCAAGTAGATTAAAAATAAGTTCTTTTAATGTTGAGTTTAATTCCAAAAGGAGCAGAACTTATTCCTTATATGAAATGGTACTATCAAGATGAAAACACCTAACAACGCGGAGGATAGTTTCTCCTTTTCCGAAACATTGCCTCCACCCTCGTCGCTTTTCCTACTTAAGCCAGGAAAGGATGCCGACTAGGGTTTAAAATCGACCTCAAATATGAATCCCACTTTTCTCTCGTCCAATTGGAACAAATTTAGTGTTGGACTTCGTCGTACCGGAGTTCAACGTTATGACGTAAGAGATCTCCTAGTCCAATGTGTCATCGTACGTACAATCTCTCTTCATTTTCGTACATATTTGGTTCAGTGGTCGGATTTTCGTGTACTGTCACAAGCACTTGGGATACAAAAGAAAATATTTTCAAGAACAGCGTCAGCTGCAAATTAAATTTCGGCGAATAATTACGTTCCGAGTGACAATCCCAATGATTGTACACCAATCAATGTACGTGCAACGTGCATGGTGAACACAATTGGAACATGCATGGCATTGTAGGAGATACCATGTACCACATATATTGACATTTATAAGTCTGTTGTTAATAGTAACTCTATAAAGTGTAGAAAACGTAGGACAATTTGGATGTTCTGTTCTGGAAAATTAAAGTCCACATATATTCTGCGCTGTGCGTAGGCTGGCTCGAGCTTAGGCTTAGTAGCGACAAAGTGGGGCAGAGTTCAATATAGGCTTCTCTGTTAGCTTTGAGGCTACAGTAGCTCATAGGCTTGTAGACTTGTAGGCCTGAAGACAACCCTCGGGGATCGGAATTTAAACAACAAATATAAAATGCTAAAGAAACCTTTTTTAACTGCGGCTGATGATCATAGAGGCAAACTTGTGTTTCCTGATTAGAGAGATTAAACTGAACCAAATTAATCAACAAGACTTACAGTTTACTCGTACCGGCAAATGCCTCTATGCAACGATTGAAGTAGTACGTAATCATTAATTTATTCGTAGAGGAAAACATCCATGCCAACGACTGCAATCCCTTATATATTATGGCCTCATGCAAGGAGGCAAGTCAATCCCTGATATATTATAGCCCAATGTAAGGAGGCAAGTCAATCCCAGATATATTATAGCCCTATGCGAGGAGGCAAGTCAATCCCTGATATATTATAGCCCCATGCAAGGAGGCAAGTCAATCCCTGATATATTATAGTCCCATGCAAGGAGGCGAGTCAATCCCTGATGTATTATAGCCCCATGCAAAGAGGCAAGTCAGTCCCTGATATATTATAGCCCCATGCAAGGAGGCAAGTCAATCCCTGATATATTATAACCCCATGCAAAGAGGCAAGTCAATCCCTGATATATTATAGTCCCATGTAAGGAGGCAAGTCAATCTCTTATATATAATAGCCCCATGCAAGGAGGCAAGTGAGTAAAGCAACATATACCCGATGCAGCTTACCCACCTTATCAGTTCCATTAAGTGACTTATCTCACTGATAGACGGCTCTTATCTTGGCAACGGCATTCATGAGCCGGGGAGTGTGGCGTGAAGATGCAGAAATCATGTGTCCGGTGTGAAGTGCGTCCACAAAACTGTCCTCATTTGCGTTCCATCTGGTGAATCTGTTATGTTTCAACCTCTGTCTAAATATCTCATAATATCACAACGTCGAATGCCTCCCATTTGGTGAATCTGTTATGTTTCAACCTCTGTCTAAATATCTCATAATATCACAACGTCGAATGCCTCCCATTTGGTGAATCTGTTATGTTTCAACCTCTGTCTAAATATCTCATAATATCACAACGTCGAATGCCTCCCATTTGGTGAATCTGTTATGTTTCAACCTCTGTCTAAATATCTCATAATATCACAACGTCGAATGCCTCCCATTTGGTGAATCTGTTATGTTTCAACCTCTGTCTAAATATCTCATAATATCACAACGTCGAATGCCTCCCATTTGGTGAATCTGTTATGTTTCAACCTCTGTCTAAATATCTCATAATATCACAACGTCGAATGCCTCCCATTTGGTGAATCTGTTATGTTTCAACCTCTGTCTAAATATCTCATAATATCACAACGTCGAATGCCTCCCATTTGGTGAATCTGTTATGTTTCAACCTCTGTCTAAATATCCCATAATATCACACGTCGAATGCCTTCCATCTAGTGAATCTGTTATTTTTCAACCTCTGTCTAAATATCCCATAATATCACACGTCGAATGCCTTCCATCTAGTGAATCTGTTATTTTTCAACCTCTGTCTAAATATCTCATAATATCACAACGTCGAATGCCTCCCATTTGGTGAATCTGTTTTGTTTCAACCTTTGTCTAAAAATCCCATAATATCACACGTCGAATGCCTTCCATCTAGTGAATCTGTTATTATCACACGTCGATTTTTTATGAATCTTAGTCAAGTATATTAGTTGCTACCTACTGTATTTTCGGTCGTACTGTTTCTTTTGTCACTCGTTTAGAAAAAACTATTGTAAATTTCGGGTCTATGACTTTACAATTGTTTGATATTTTTTTCAAAGACCTTCAATCGCCGGAGACTGAATATATGCGTGCCAGTATACGTTGCTTAATAAAAGTTGGCATTTGGCCCCTTTGGTTCTCCTTAAAGGCACGTAACCTCCTATGAGATTTTCGAAAGTCCGCACCAGCCGCCATTGTTTCATTATACTTAGTGCTACATTTATGGGTACTTCTTCAATTAAACCAACTTACGTGTTCCACTCATGTGTTCTACCTGAACATTATTCTGAATTTGGAATGATGAACGCACAATGAAACGTTAATTCTTTGTAAGGGAGTTTGTGAGAAACATGTCCTCTTGTGCAACAAAAGGCCTGTGCTGTCTTCTAACTCCAAGTGTCGATGGAATTGAAAGTGTCGATTAAGTGTCGATGGAACTGGAAGAACTAAAAAGAAGTGTAACAGAGTGGGCATCCATTTGTCCCATCGCGATGTCGTCCACTCGCAGCTGCTAATGATCGTAACTATTAACATCATATTTAAATGAGCCAGTAACAAAATGGAGCGGCGTATTCATTAATTTGTGCTTCATCCACTTCGATATCTTGTTGGAGAGCAGCCCCATTCACACTCCTAAAGGAGACTCGACTTGCCTACTTCAAATAATATTGAGCCTATACGACATTATTCCTGGCCAACGTCATCCATAGAAAGGATTTCTACACAATAAACAAGTAATTATTTTGGGTATGTTTTCGTTATGATCTGAGAAGTAAAATATTGTCGTGGTGTACTTTATTACGAAAAGTTACTTACGATTAGGCCTACGACCTGTCCAGTACGCAATCTTTTTTACAATTCTTTGTAATTAATCAATACATAAACACATTATGTTTTCTCCATCAACAAATGTCCTTGAAACTATTAAATGCTTATGGTGGAGACACATTTGATCAGAAAGTCGAGTTGAAAATGATTGTTGTCACCACCAAGAATGTCTCACTCGATGTCAGCCTACCTGACCCCGCGTGAGACATTCTGGCCGGTCTCTCAATGAGCATTGTCAACACCAAACAATCCTGTCAATTCTTTTCTTCTTGAATACTATGAACCCTATTTTGGATAGAAGTATGGTAATTAGATGTTCGAGGGGTGGCGATGCAATTCGAATTCGAGTCAGCCTGAATGGAGATTTTTTGTAGTGCGAAATTGTTTCAAGTACCTTGGCTAGCAAGTGGTTGTCGTTGCTTAGCCCCAGCCTTGAAGTTTAGATACCCACCGGCAGCTAGCTCGGTGACCAAGTGGGTAGCGTGTCGACCTCTCGTCACACGACTCCCATTCGGAACTGAAGGCTGTAGGTTCGAGACCACCTGACCCCGACAGAAACATTCTGACTAGTCTCCTAAATGGTTAAAGGCCAGCCTAAAAACTCTGTGGGTAAAAAAGGCTATCATATGGTAGCAACGCTTTTACCAGCTATATAAGCGAAGTTTCTCCAAATTAAAAAGTAAAAAAAGCGGGCCCCTATATTTGACTTACGCTTATGAGAAAATTGAAATTGTTTTGCGGGCGCTACAATGAAACGAACACCGACCTGATATCATGGTTTAGTCTGCCGGGTTGGTTAGCTGGGAACGATGTCATGACGTGCTCAACCGTATCGGGTGCGTCCCGGCATTGCGGGCCCAGATCGGAAGGGGCATTCCTCACTCTGTGTTGGTATGACTGGAGGGCCGTGAGATGCCCGCACAGGTCATTCAATCAGTGAAAGACCGGTGAAGTGTGTGTGTACCTATTTATGCTTAAATGTGTTGTCTGCGGGATGGGGAAGGGTGGTGCACAGGTAGACGAAGCTTGCTGTTGGTGCTCACAAGTAGGGATTGTATCTTGTCTATATAACTGATCCTTCACAACATCCCCAACAAGCACACAAGCAAGCTGGCCGAAGTGTCAACACTGTTGTCAGAAACGCAAAGAGAAATGGACCTTAATGTAGCTATAATCACTAAGCAAAATCTGTAAGTGCTTTATGCATATCTGAATGAGAGACGGCTTGTTCTCAATCGCAGGTGCTTTAAATGCGTGACAATAGTGTGCAGGTGCTCTAAATACATCGACCACAGACGTGTCCAATGTACACAACGAGTGTCCAATGTACTCAACGAGTGCTTTGTTATCGTGGTCGCAAATGACAATAGAGAAAAATACTACTTCTTATATGAGCCTGATAGGCCTTTTGATAAAAATGCAATGAATGAAAGAGAAGCAACGAATAAAAGCTTTCGTTGCAACGCGTCACAACATCAGTGGCCGTAAACCTCTTTACAATCAAAATGGCAACAACCTGGATCCGTTTACCACGCAGATGATGTGGTAAATAGTAACAACACCAACACCTCCAAAAATCTTTTTGACACCCGCCTACTGAGTTAGAACGGCGGAAACACAGCAGCTTCAGAAAGAGGCTACAATCCTAGTTGCAGCACCTCCAACTTGGGCATCACATCTAGGCTGGGCCAGTATTACTGCTAAAGTAACGTATTTCTAGAATGGACTCATCAGCCCGTCCCAGCAGTACTTACTATATTATTCTCTTGTACTCTTGAACTTCACTACGGGCAGGCAGACAATGATGTTTTGAATATGCTCTGCTTCATTGTTCTATAGGAGTTTATTGTAAAGACTGTTATACAAGCTCTGTCCCTATATTAGCTGAGCATAGCATTCATAAACAGTTCAAACAATTGAATAAATCGAGTGACTTCTCTTTTTGCTGCTTTGCATTGCAACCCAATTTATCTCTGAGAGGGAACTGGGTTGGCCAGTTTAGGGGAGAGTAGGAAAAAGTTTCAGGTCCGTTTAGGTCGAAATTGTGAATTTTCTTACGTTTTTCTCCACGTGTCCTCTGCGGTAAGCTTTATCAGGATGAGTTGATAACCCCGCAAATAAATTGCAGTGTACTCTATCAGCTTTTTAAAGTTCGAGGGTTTTCTGTAAACTCTTTCTCCTAAAACCCCAAATTGTCTCTACATAAATTATAACCTGTTTGTCCAAGGGTTTAAGATGTCAAGTAAAAAATGTGAAGCATTACTTATCATGTGCTTGACAATAGCACAAATAATATCCTATTGCTTATGTGTGCTGAACAAATATATAATATATTGCATGGGTTGGGGATTACATTAATTTTTACGTTCTTCAGGCAATGGACTCCAATGCGCCCACGTGCAGCACTTGTTCCCTCAGCTGCGATGAGAAGGGGAGCCGACCTCTGGTGCTGCTCTGCGGTCACTCTTTCTGCCAGTCCTGCCTAAAGCAACGGGGAGTGATCGGTTTTTGTCCAATTTGCAAAAGTCCTACAGGAGACAAAGTCCCTACTGACTCCCCGGCGCCCCTTATTGATCCCATAGAAAGACCTACGGGAGACCCAATCCCTACCGACTCCACAGCGCTCCTTATTGATCCCATAGAAAGGCCTACGGGAGACCCAATCCAAACTGACTCCACGGCGCTCCTTATTGATCCCAAGGAAAGGCTTACGGGAGACCCAATCTCTACCGACTCCACAGCGCCACGTATTGATCCCAAAGAAAGGCTTACGGGAGACCCAATCCCTACCGACTCCACAGCGCCCCTTTTTGATCCCAAAGATGTGGGTGTGCACGACGACCACAAGCTGGAAGAGTCTGGCTGCTACATTACCTGCAAAAACGTCCTGTGTAGGAACTCTGCCAAGGGGTCGAACAGAGAGTGTGACAAGTCTTCAAATAAACAGGAGGAGGGTTCCAAGGGAACTGTGGAATCCGAAACTAAATATCAAGATTTGAAAGACTGTAATCCGTTGACGCCTGAAGAAGGTGGCGGGTGGTCCATATCCGACTCCACACTCGCTTCAGACGCCGAGTTCGCCCTGGAGGCCACGGTCGCCCGACCCTCGTTCGTGACTGTCACCGGCACCAGTTGGCGGGAGAATGTTCTACTCCAGTTCCTTTCCAGGCTATCCAATGTTGAGTGTCCAGTCTACCTTACTCCAAGAGACACTCTTTGGAGACCAAGTGATGAGGGAAAGAAGACGAGTCGGAAGAGGATCGAAACACTACTAGCTAAAGGACATAGGTAAGGAGATCTGATATGATTCATCGGGATCTGATTTGACAATTATATGGAAGGCATCCTTTGCAATTGCAGGAACCGAACACCTGAGACATGAGGCAAGGCCAGTCTCCCATTCCTCTAAGTACATAAATTAAAGGTATTTAAACAAAGATCTGTAGAGAAGAGTTTAGTCAAGCATATTATTATTAGGCCGCCGTGGCCGAGTGGTTAGCGTATCCTCCGACTGCAGTGTCAGCCTCTGGTGCTGCATGTCACGAGGTCAAGCACCGGCATAGACACAACGGTCTTGTGGAGGGAAGTTTAGGCACCTCCCCTCTCTGTGCTAGCCTAACTTAGCCACTCTCCTAATTAGGGGAGATGGCTGTATGTCCATCCATACATACATACATACATACATACATACATACATACATACATACATACATACATACATACATACATACATACATACATACATACATACATA
>SDVV010009116.1:0-16863 GCA_016164225.1 Gammarus roeselii
AGGTTGGCAGTAGCATCAACAGGTTGGCAGTAGCATCAACAGGTTGGCAGTAGCATCAACAGGTTGGCAGTAGCATCAACAGGTTGGCAGTAGCATCATCAGGTTGGCAGTAGCATCAACAGGTTGGCAGTAGCATCAACAGGTTGGCAGTAGCATCAACCGGTTGGCAGTAGCATCAACAGGTTGGCAGTAGCATCAACAGGTTGGCAGTAGCATCAACAGGTTGGCAGTAGCCTAATCAGGTTGGCAGTAGCATCAACAGGTTGGCAGTAGCATCAACAGGTTGGCAGTAGCATCAACGGAGTAGTGTTCAAACCCACTGTAATCAAGCGCTTGTACCTTTGCACTGCTGCAGCTGCTTCATTTAGAAATGTAACCGCTCTCTTTCCCTTAGCTTCTTTAGCATTGCTTAAGACCTGTCTATATTGCGACCACCTGACTACATGTTGACAATGAGAGTGGCCCGTGTATTCGCGATGGACAGACAGAACACCTGTTTTTCAGGTGGCCAAGTGTGAGGCTGCTGAACTAGAAACCTTGGGTCTACTAAACGTATCAATCTAAGTGTGAGGACCTGATCGTGTCGGTACTTTTTCGGTCAACAGTAATGTATCCTTTAGATTAATGAATCTCCCAGTTTGATGCATTTAACCGATTGATGCAGCATCATAGTTGATGTATCCTACGGTTTGATACATCCATCCGTTTAATGTAATCTACAGTTTGATGCAGCCTATAATGTAATGCGTCCTACAAATTTAATGCGTCCTTTAGCTTGATACATCCTACTGATTGATGCAAGCTAGTTGCATCCTACCGATTGATGCATATTCCAGTTTGATGCATCCTACCGCTTGATTCATTCTCTTGATTGATGAATTAAACAGTTTCATGTATCCTCTCGTTTCATGGATCCTACCGTTTGATGCATCCTTCAGATTGGTGCATTTAACAGTTGATTCATTCTCTATAGGATCCCAACAACCCAATGTTATAATATGATATTCCACATAAATTACGGTTTTGCCAAACCGTTTGAATTCTCATCAACAGTCTCTGTGGCCAAACCTTGGATGGTCTGTAGCTGTATTACATAAGCTGCAAGAGACCCAGTATGGGTGTGTATTTTTGAATTTTTCTTTATACTTGTTGTAGCGGGAAGAATTTGTGAATGATATATTGAAGGGTCCATGTTTGTATATTTTCTGAGGTAAGTTACACAAGGCGCTAAGAGGTGGCGCTTTCCTTTACGATCGAATGCTATTCTAGGGACACGATCTGACTTATCAATGCACTCCTGTTGTGCCGGCTTGTGGAACAGTGATATGAGAAGTGAAGTAATTGATAGAACGATTAGGTTATTAGGTAAGGTTAAGATTGGATGCAATCATAATTTAAATCACATTGGTGCTTACCTTTTGTTGTTTGTGTGTCATTATAACTTACTACTCCGTGTAAAGACTTAGGGGTTATCTAACTGCGAAGATAAATTAAGTCTGAATTGAGTTCCATTGAAGGTTCTATTATGATTCACCAAAGATAAAGAGAAAGTATGCATTGTACATGATCATGTAGATAATACGTAAGGCGTAAGATGTGAATATCATGTTCCCCTCCTATGGGGGCATTTCTAATCATACCCTAGTCTGTTTAGAAGCCTACACTTATTGACTGGATAATTAAATAAAATGTATACAACTTAGAGAGGTCTTTCATTTTTCGTGAATTTGATGTGAGGTATGGAGTAGGCGGCCCTAATTTGAGTACGGAAAGACTACTAAACGAGCAGGAAGAATTAATCTGAAAGTCTTGTAATCGAGTGAGGCCCACGGTATCTGACACAGTAGGAGACAATAGGTTATAACTTTTGCTATCTCTGTTCTTTCGATTGAAAGCCATTTTTCTGTAACGTACTAAAAGCCATACGGCTTAGCATTGCGCTTCTGCTTTTATTCAAAGGAATCTTTAAGAGAAAACATTACAGAGACGTATTTACTAGAGAATCTTGATAGCATTCGTTGAACGTGGATTTCGACCGATTTCGACCTTTGTGTCTTTTAACCTCACTCAGGAATTTCGAAACTTTGTAGTCCCTTGACTGTCCCCGAGTTTTTAGGTAAAAATATGGCTAAATGTCTGCTAGAAACAGCATGGCACGTCTCTTGCGCTTGGGGGTCTAAATGTCTTCTAGGTACTACGGCGTCTTCCGCCTCCTGCTGTCTCGGCCGGCCAAAACCCCCAAACCCCCAACCCCCTTCCTACCTATATAAGCAAGATTCGCTGAGCTCCTTCATCCATGAGGGCTAGCGAAGCTGCTTCCCGTAAGGAGTATATTGTTAAGAAAGCAGGGGGAGGAGGAGGCCCCATATGGCTATTACTACTTAACAAAGAAATATCTTTTTATCGAGTGAATCGAGATAAAAAGTTATATTATCTTCCACTCCATTGGAGCCATATGATTTAGCATTGAGAATACCATCATGTAGCGCTAGCTGGCCGATGCCAGCAGAGCACAGAAGTTGGAAGGATTGGCTGCATCTTAAACTGGATGTTCTCAAAGAAGCGCTTGCCGTGTAAGGGAATGATAACACATTTGTATAAATGGTAATAATGACTGTAACCATAGGCCAAGACAAGTAATGCTTGGTGCCTACGACAGCCAATATATTCGCTCATAGCGGCCAAACCATACGCGGTCATTGAGTATGAGGATTTAAAAGTAATTATGTACATCAATATATACTGCCTTCTGGTTTGAGTTTGAATAAACAGCCAGGTGGTGGCAGTAGAATCCTCAATATTGAAGTATCTACCAGGTGTACCATGGCAAATGTGGTAACCTTGCCGCACAGTGAGCCTGATAAAGTAAATATGTACTGAGAAAACCGACGTGATCCTTATCGAAGCCATAGCGTTGAGTACTTCATAACGATATGGTGAGATAATCTATACAGGTACCCTATAATATGTACCAAAGCTTCTGACATTAGCGAGCGTAATGTCACAAACCCATGACGCGAGAGGACTATCCACCTGGTTGTCAGTGAGACGCAAGGTTGGTTAGGGCTCCTCACTGCAACTAGGTACTTGTGCCCGAACACGTGGGGTGGCTTCCAGAACTCCTTGGATATGAAGTCTTGGATAGGGACCCCACGCGTCCAAGCGAGAGATGAGGCCGATTTTCTGGCGTCGTTAGCTTTAGTGAAGGCATAAATGAGCAGATGTAATGAATGCCCCACCGATTATGTCCTGAGTGTTTTGCCTCAAGTAGGATGGAAGAGCAACAAGTCATTGTTCGACGGACATCTTGCTACGTAGGCGTTGAATATGGTCATAAGGCCCAGGTCGTGTGCCCGGCCATCCCGCAGCAGTGAGGTGATAAAGATTAGCGGTGGCGTATGGATGAGGGTCTGGTTTTAGTACTGGAACTTGTCAGCGGTCAGAACGAGCACGCATTGAGGGTTTTTGGAGAACTGTAGTCTCGTGCGTGCCGTTGCTGCGATCTCATAGACCTTGTTCTGTGCTTCGAGAGCGACGAGCAACTGCCTTCTGAAAGAGCGCCAATACTGATGTCGTCTGAGTAGTAAAGCGAGGGGATGCGAGCCAGGCGAGAACTGGCTCCAGCTTCCGCTGCTGCACGAAACTTCTTTGTGGTGGGTTTCGCAAAACTGGGCCTTTGCCAGTTCCTTGAAAGCCTTCTTGTAAGCCAAAACGGGATGAAGAACGAGCTGCTTCTACTTGTTGGCATACTGCACCGCCCTACGGGGGAGTCTGCATTAACTTCGTGTTGGGACTCCGGTGGAACATGGAAGCAAATACAATACAATTGGCATAGTGCAGGAACGGGAAGGAGGTGCTCAGGGGGTCTGCCAGGATGGACTGCACCTTCGTGGCGAGGTGCCCCACCTGGAAACTAGTCCAACAGTTTTTGGGTATTGGTGTTGTGTGGACTGCCTGTGCGTGTTGACCAGGGGGTCTGCGAGCGATCCATTGTATTTGATGAAGTGCACAGTTTCGAAAAACTTGATGCGAGATAACTCGAAGGTTCGTGATGTTAGAGGCACCTCCTTGTCTTTGACGCGCTTGGGACACATCGATTGCGGGCGAAAGGTCGCGGAAGGACGCGCTGACCTTGTGCCCCACAGTGCGTTGGGGTGGTCGGGCACCAAGAGGACGCCGCTGTAGCGGTACGTCTCGAGCTTGTAGGGCACTAGCGCACCTATTGGATCAGGTTGCATGGAGGGAGCAGTTATATTCCCCTTCACTAAGTCCAGTTGCATTGGAGAGAAGCCACAAAAAATGCTCGTGGGTGATGAAACGAACCTGCAAAAAGTGGGAAATTGTGGTTTCCCGGATGCGCGAAGAGTTCTATTCGCCTAGTCCCGCGCAGGGCCGAGAGGAGGGCGAGGCCTTGAGGCGTCCACGTCCACTCCTTTCAGACTGAGAGCTGATCGGCCCAGACGGTCTGCGATCCTGGAAGGTAGGCCGCGAGAAGCAAGAGGTGACTGCGCTGGATTATCTCAGGAGCTGTGCTCCGAACTTCTGCCACGCCGAGGCCTTGCTGGAGCCCAAGTGGTTCCCCATGGTTACTCCCTGCCCTATTTTCTGACAACACGCGGATTGTAGTGTGGTTCCTGAGCTCGGTACCGCAGCGCCTGTACGATGACCGGCGATTCCTTCGACGTAGCGTGGAGAATACATCCCAATGGCGGCCGAAGACTGCTGGTCGCTGCAGTATACAGCCCCCTCGCGTCACCCGATGTGTCCGTCTACTGGAGGTGCGTCTGTGGAGGCATTGCGAACGGGACTTGGGGTGATGGAAAGCCTCGCTGCTCCAGTGCTGTACCGCACGGAGATAGGGATTGCTAAGATGACTAGTCTTGCTGGATAGGCGCTGGGATCGTGCTGCAAGCACCACTCCGTTGAGGAAGTGGTGAGCATGGCGTAGGTAAGGTGTTCGTTCATACGTAAGGCCGAGGGAACTCTGGTGCTGTCGAAGCAAGAGAGTTCTGCGGGGAAGTATCTCCATTGCCATGTCCCTGTGGCGGTCGATGTGCTGTGAGGTCGGGGCGATGGGCCCGGCCTCTCCATTGAGTGTTAGCCCAGGAAGTCGAACAGCTGGGTGGGTTCCAGAATAGACTTCCCCAGGTGGACGTGGCAAACGAGCTTGAGGAGAAAGTCGAAGGGCGTCTGGGTGTTGCGCCGGCTGTGATGTGTCGTCGGTGCCTGGAGCAGTCAGTCGTCGATATAGAAGGAGGCCGTACCTATCCCTGGCTGGTGGAGCAAGCGAAGGGATAGCTTCGCGAGCGTTGTAAAAACTTTTGGTCCCAGGTTGGGGCCGTATGGGAGGGCCGAGAATAGGTACCCTTGACTTCGTAGTTTGAAGGCCAGGAATTTTTGGAACCTGGATATCCTTCGTACTTGCCGGGATGTGTCGGAAAGAAAAAGCGGTCTTGCCCCTATTGGTCTCGAAGTGTGAGCCTGTGGAGGACGATCTATGCGTAAGCGAATTCCCGTAGGACCCCGATTTTATGGCAGCCTGATGTAAGGTGCGAAGTGCGCATTCGACCCAGAGTCAAGCTCCTACTAATTCGGAGGCTGTCTCGTTGCACGATATCTGTTCCTGCACACCGCAAAGGTAGGACTACCTGGAGGCGCTGTCATGACTGAGGTCTATGTTGCACTGAACTGACCTGGATACGTGACCTTCCGAATAAACCGTAGTGCCGTAGGCATTCGGTAAGGAGGTCATTGTTAGGCACAGTGCGAGCCTGTGACGCGGTCATCTGATGAATCATGGAGGAGCTCGGCGAATCTCGCTTATATAGGTAGGGTGGGGGTGGGGGGGTTTCGGTGTTTTGACCGGCTGAGACAGTGGGAGGCGGGAGACGCCGCTGTACCTAGAAGACATGTAGACCCCTAAACGTTGAAGACGCGCCTCGATGTTCCTAACAGACATTTAGCCAGATTTTTACCTAAAAACTCGGGGACTGTTGAAGAACTAAAAAGTTTCGAAATTCCCGAGCAAGGTTAATAGACACAAAGGTCTAAATCGGTCGAAAACCACGTTCAACGATTGTCATCAAGATTCCACTAGTAAATATGTCTCTGTAATGTTTTCTCTTCAAGATTCATTTGAATAAAAGTAGAAGCAAAAAGCTAAACCATATGGCTCTTATGGAGTGGGAAAGAAAGTAAAAGTGCGAGGAGTGTAACCGTCAAGTTACCAGGATTGGCCTAACTTCATGTATCTGGTGGAGGTGGATGCATTAATCTATCTTCCTACCCAAGCAATAGAAGAAACAAAGATTGTAACAATCGAATTTTTGACAAAGGGTTAGGTTCAAACTGTTATAGCTAGAATAATCGCACGATTCTTGCACGGCAGAGGAAATTTCGTGGGAAACGTTGGTTTTAATGGAAATTGACTAGGCTCGTCCACTGTTTATTTTAGCCTGCAAAATATATTACTGAGGGTATCGTACGACAGTTTCCCTACAGATTCCCCTCTTCTTCACCCTTCACTCTCCCTTTTTCTCCTCCATCCTGAATTTACTTGATTTATATATATTTAATTTGCTTCTTGTGTAAAGTTCAAATTTCTTTTAACTTATCTCAAAATCGCTCTTAACCCTCCTAGTAGTGGTCTCACACACAGCGCTTCTAACTTTCCTCTTTTCTGGTTGCTAATAACAGCCAAGTTACGCTCTTCCTTTCATGCAACCGTTTTTTCGACTGCTCTTCTTCCTTCAAATGTTGCTGTTCTCATGCGTGAGATTCCCTACACAGCGCGCAGATCTCACGCAAGGGATCCCATTTTTCTGTCTTTTCTTCAGCTTCCTTCTCAGTAGGTGTTTTGTGGCACTACCCCGCCACCTTGCGAATGATTGCGAATCCTTGGGGCTCTGGAGCAAGGTAGGTTCAGTGTTAATCCTCTTGCTGCCACCCGGGAAGTACTGGCACCTCATGGGCTAGGCATCTTCGGAGTTCCTGTACCTTTATCGGCCCCCGGGCTTACTTTTGACAATCGCCGAGACAAGGACATAGACTTTACGCAATAGTAAACCTGACTCTAAACTGTTAAAGAAAATGGTCGGTAACTTGATGCAGCTCTAGTTGTTGGTTTGGCGACGTTCGACGACAGAGGCGCGCTGACCCCAGGGCGCTGGAGAACCTCGTCGCTCGAATCTAATCTACTAAGCTAGTTTGATTATAGTTATTGAATTTACGATGATGATCTGCCGCTACAAAGATCGGATGTAAACTGAAATTATGAAGGTTAATGAGAACTTCATGCAGTAGCTGTTAGAGTACTTCTGGTGGGGTACAGTGGAATAGGTACGAGGTACTGTTATGTACCTCGTGTTCGGTACTGTGAAGTAGTTACGACTCTTAATGCACTAGCTGTTAGAGTACCTCGGGTTGAGTACTGCAATTGAACCGATGTTGCAACACACTTCAACCAATCGATGTATTGATCTGATTGTTCTCCATATGTGGGCTCAAAGGTGAAATACCAAATGAAAGATGTGCTAAAAGTTGTGTCCTGTGCCAAGCATGACAGCGCTCTTCGACATCTCTAGAGCAACAAATGGTATCGTGCAACATATTTTTGTGTTTAGTAGGTCTGAAAAGAAGCCAATAGGTCGTCGCATTCTAAATCCTTATTGATGCTCTTCAAGTGTACTTTGCTGTATTTATCAAAGGGCACAGAAACGAGGATCTTTATATTTTGAGTGCTAGTTATTAATATTTATTTTCATGAAGGTATCAATAGCGTGAGGACATGAAAAGTTAATGTGGTAAATTTATATTTTGATGAAGTTATTTTTTCTGCACACACTCTAATGAGAATTGATTTTCGTTGCGACCCGCGGGGTAGCTCTCTAACGCCCGCGTCGGAGCTCCGGTGGAGCCAAAACACTCAATTGAATCCCCCGAAATTCGAGTTGTTGTATTTGATTGCTGCTTTCACACTAAATAGCGTTTTTAAAAATTCGAAGGAGATCAAATAGCTAAGTTATTACAAATATCTTACTAGACACAAACATTTTATATTTTGTTTGGGCTGTAGGACGAGTTTCTATGTTTACAGTGACGAGTACAGTTCTCGAGATGATACAAGACTACTTGGTACGAATTGTCAGAATCGCTATAATGAGTGCTGTACTATTTTATACTCATAACTGGAGACAACTCGTACCTGTGAAAATGGGAAAAAATATATTATTGAAATCTGTACGCAAGTACCTCAATTTTATTATGCGTATGTACAGGAGATGAAATGTCTTTATAATTTAACGCTGAAAAAGACACTGTTTTTGCACACGGAGTGCGAACCTTCCAGAATCGATGATCTTAGTGCCCTGTGAGGGAGCGTGCGATGACTCCGGTTGAGGCTCTGATGGAGATATGCCCCAAATCAAATCAATATTCCCCACAAAAAAGAACAGAACGTTAAAGTTTGATGGAAATAGCGGAACTCAGTTTTAGTCCTTATCTTTGTGAAGAAACTGAATGATTGCTCGACAATAGACGTAATCGTGAACACTATGCTCATCAAATGAAACATGAACGTGGCTCAAGGAGCCAAGTACTTGAAAAAGCTTCTTATAAGCACTAATTTATCGATTGTTAAATAGTTTATTTTAAAAGCTATATGAGATAAATATGGAGTCGTACTGAATGAAGCACTCGTAACACTGATTACGAAAAACATTTTCCACGATTTTTTTCAACTTTCCGGATCATGGGGATGTCGGTGGCTCTATAATGTAGCGGGAGGAGGTTTTTGTAACCCCGGCTTGTAAACGTTTATATTTTTACAGTTGTAATAACTGAAAAATTTAAATGATATCTTGCTTCAGGCATTCTCATCTGCACAGAGTAATTCCGATATCAAGTTTTTGTCCTTGGGTTGGGGTGGATGGATGATTATTCATTTCATAAATCCTTACCACTTTATTTTAGTATTTTAGTATTTATTATTTCGTGGGCTCTATTATTTTCATGGTGATCTATTTTGTATTATTTATATAATTATGTATCGTTAGACGCCCGCAGGGGCCCTGCAGGGTGGCGAGCGACGCCTTCGCGTTTGGGCTCCGCGAAGTGCGGAAGCGGTTACTGCTCCTACTACGTTAAACCTACTCGGAATCTACGCTAAACCTGCTCGGTATCTACGTTAAACTTACTCTGTATCTACGTTCAACCTACTCTGTATCTACGGTAAACGTACTCTGTATCTACGTTAAACCTACTCTGTATCTACGTTAAACCTACTCTGTATCTACGTTAAACCTACTCTGTATCCACGTTAAACCTACTCTGTATCTACGTTAAACCTTTTCGGAACCTACGTTAAGCCTACTCGGAATCTACGTTGAACCTACTCAGAATCTACGCTGCACCTACTTTGCTACTCTTCAATTGCCCTACGAAGGAGTCTGCCTTAACATTGGGACTCAAGTGGAAAACAGAAGAAACTACTACTACTACTACTTTGTCCTTGGTCATGTCTCTTTTCGTCCAGCTGGTACAGATGTATTTGGGACGACGTCGAAGACCATGGATAACTGCGAAGGGGTGAACAGCGAAAATTAACGTGAGATGCAGCGAGTACCAACTGCCCATGGGACTATGGAAGTAGCAGATATTTCGAATACCTGTTGCATCTCAAGCGCACGTATAGGCAAATGCGTAGTATTATTAATACTTTCATTATTCCCTTTTTGCAGAGCTATTATTGATTGTGAAAGCATTTTTTTCAATCAATTGAACATTTGACCTTGTATAAATTATTGGTTTTAGCTGTTTTTTTTCGTTGGGACTAGCAAGAAACTGACGAAAAAGGTAAAGATCAACCACGTGTCTTTTTCAATTCCACGTATTGTCAGTAGGCACACTATCGTGGATTGCTCCCGCAGCCAAGTGCACTTAGTTGGGAGTGGCAAATCCCGTGAAGTAAAGAACTAACTTGATGAGGTGTAGTTGGTTTGGTTAGCAAAGCAACTTGCTTCGTCAAAGTGCACCTTGATATTGGTGAAAACGTGTAATAGTGAACTTCTCTCACAGTTCCGTTACAGAGTGCAACGAACGACAGTAAAGGTAAGTGTCGTAAGTCGTTACTTTTCATGAAGTGCAATTCATTGTCGATATCAGTGCTTCCTTTATTTGGTAGGCAATTGAGGTAAGAACCAAACTAACGTATCCTAGCTAACTTGCGTTTTAACTAAGACACTCATCCACGCTCAATGCTACAGATGATTAATGGTCACATAACCGACTAGGTTGCAGGTACCTAAACTATCACAATGACGGTAGGTAACAGATGAAATGGTGTTTTCAAACGCTCCGAGAAATGCCGATGCAGGTTAATGGAGGACATTATTCACCATTGTAATCGATGGAAGGGGTTTGCCATAAATAAGTGTTGCAAAGCCCCTTCAGTGTTTGGCAACTCGGACGAGTGTGAGTGTTTGGCAACTCGGACGAGTGTGAGTGTTTGGCAACTCGGACGAGTGTGAGTGTTTGGCTACTCGGACGAGTGTGAGTGTTTGGCAACTCGGACGAGTGTGAGTGTTTGGCAACTCGGACGAGTGTGAGTGTTTGGCAACTCGGACGAGTGTGAGTGTTTGGCAACTCGGACGAGTGTGAGTGTTTGGCAACTCGGACGAGTGTGAGTGTTTGGCAACTCGGACGAGTGTGAGTAACAGAACACCGAACTAAACGAAGTCGTGTGAAACTAACGAGGTTTGAATCATCTCTGTTCCTGAACTCTCTGTCCTCCCTGCGTATTAATTGTGAACTTTCACCTAACTTCGTGCACGAAGCAGTGCAGAATCAACGGATCATATGCCATACGGGGGAGTACTCGGTGATTACACGTTGGAGCTCCGGTGGAAAGCAGTAGAAAATACTATTTCTTCTGAAGAATTCCCGATCCACAATGTTAATTT
This sequence comes from Gammarus roeselii, assembly GCA_016164225.1. Classification (NCBI taxonomy): domain Eukaryota; kingdom Metazoa; phylum Arthropoda; class Malacostraca; order Amphipoda; family Gammaridae; genus Gammarus; species Gammarus roeselii. The sequence continues at coordinate 10,959 of SDVV010009116.1, forward strand.
GAGATGTCTCTATTTCATTTATCCATAAACCAATACTCACCGGGAACTTTGCTCTTCATCGTCTTGTAGCAGCTCGCACTAACGTTTGGTACCGTTACTGGAATGGGCTCCAACCCGGAAGCTAATAAGCGGCTTCATGTAAATTTGTCAAGCCACAACTTAAACGTTCTGAATGCATGGGTGATTACAACTTCCCATGGAAGCTCATTCCATTCTCCGCCCACTCTTTACGTGAAGATAAGAGAAGTGGCGCGCCATGTCGCGTGCGTAATGCGAAGCAACGCTTTGCAACTTCAATTCCTGGGCAGTTCGATTGCAGTGAGAGGAAAAGGTCACGCTTGGTTGACCTTTTCCATGCCCTTCAATGACGTTCACACTTCGATAATACAGCCTTTAACTAGGTTCTCCAACAAAAGAGGTTGAGTCCGCTGAGTCTCCGTACGATTTATTGCACCGCTATTTGATTAAATGATCTGCCGTTAAATCACCTCTAATCTAAACTGTTAAAAATGCTGGCGGTATTTTACCTGAAGTGTCTGGCAGTTCATTGGCCGGACATCTTTTATTCATCCATGAAATTCAACCGACAACGTTATCATGGCCGCTTAAACACCGAATAATGTTTCGATTTCCGTTAAACTTGGACAACTGGTAGGGGCACATTTGCTATCTAAACAAATCAAATGAGTTTTTCTGTTCATGTTGACAGACGATTATACGCATTCTGTCAGTTCGGGATTGTTTTTCGTTCGGGAATGCTCGAACTCGCGACATGCAGCATAGCAGTCAAATACGCTAACCACTTGTTAGTGACGGCTATTGCACATGATTGCACTTTGAGGCGTTTGAATATAATTCCTATTTGGCGTCAAACCAAGTCTACAGTGCATTTGGCCACAAAACTACCATGTCTCTGCCCAGGCTCGAACTAGCGACTACCACACTCCAGTCAGATACGTCAACCACTCTGTCACGCGGCTACTGGATATGTCTGCACATAGTAGCTGTTTAAATAACATCCCAATTCGGCTTTGGATAATGCCCACCGGACATTCGTCCGAATATGGTCCCGCTCTTTCATAGAGTACAATTAACAATAATGAACAAAGCGCAGGTGTATTATTAGTTTGATATCAATTGAATATCTGTATTCAAATCTCGTTATACGTTATTTCCTTTCATCGTGACATTATTTCAAAAGGAATGCTTGTATCGATAGTAGGGACCACATAAGAAGGCATGTATTTATAACACTAAGTGCATCTTTTGCTTTTTATTTTAAGATCGATCAACCTATATCATTATCAGCTAATTATTAGAGCTGGTGAAACGACGGACAATGATCGATGTCGAACATGGCTTGACAAGACAAATCACAATTTGTCCTTTGTAACATATTTACCGAAAAAGTACGGTCTGCGAGCCGACATTCCGGCATTTTTTCGGAATAAAAATATAAAAATCTGTTTACATTACAGAGGAAATGTGAATTATCCGGTAATACAATATATGACAATTTCCGCTTAGTCAACGGACAAACTTAGAGATTTTAAACCACGCAAATTTTGACAGACAATTATCCAAAATTATCTATTGTTCCACTTTTCAAGTGTAATATCGTATTTTATAAGATATTGGGGCCAGAATTGGACTGAGTACTCGAGATGCGATCTATCGAAAACATTGCACAACTTAAGAATACTGTATCTGCTCCTGTTCGAGATAGTGTGGGATATCATACCCATCACTTTATTTGCTCTTTAGGCAGGTCGTTACATTACTGTTTCTTAATTCTTAACTAATGACGATACCTCGACCTCTCACGTTGGTGTCAGGAATTTTTCTTTCTGGACATGAGATTTTCGTGTATGGATTGTGATGATCTATGTGCGTAACGTTACATATATCGACATAGAGTTTTATATTAAAATTTTCCGACCAATCGACAATGTTCTTTGTCATATTTGATCTGTTGACACTCAAATTTTGCTTTCACGTTTCCTCCTAGCTTAGTATTGTCTGCAAACTTGCTACTGTTTGAAAACGCGTTTTTACTTACATCGCTTCATAATATTTTGAAAAGGACTGGGCTGTAATCAGGTCCTTGAGGCCCGCCGCTTGTGACAGCACTCACGGGGCCGCCCTACGGGGGAGTCTGCATTAACTTCGCGTTGGGACTCCGGTGGAACATGGAAGCAAATAATAAATAAGAATTAATCACTCACGGCGATGAAGCTATTTATTAGATGAACTCGCTGCAGTCTATCCGTGAACAAACATTTTATACAGCTATTTAGCTCTCCTCGATCACCAGTGCTGTGCGATTTACTAGGTAGGCGTCTGAGGAAGCTTATCAAAAGAGTTTTGGAATTACGGGACTAAATCGATTGTAGAATAATTTCACATCGTAAATATAATTATATTCCTGATGTATAGCAGCAGGCCTGTCAGTCAAGAACGCTTGTGACTAAATGTGTTGCTGAGAGTCTCTAGCAACATGTTTGTTAATTCAGAATGTCGTAATTTTTGTCTTATCAAACTTTTCATCAATTTACCAACGACTGAAGCGAGACATATTGGTCGATGATTGCTGGGACATCTTTTTTAATGGAGTTACTTTGGCTACACTCTATTATCAAGAGGAGGCTTGTGCAGCTTGTGAGAGATTAGGTGAATTGCTTGTAAATGGTTCCAGAGGTTCATCATCCTGCAGGATTATGTGATGAACTCTGTCTGAGCCTAAACATTTTGTGACTTAGAATTTATTTTTGTATTCAATAACTTTGACAGGAGAAAAATTCACGGTGCTGAGGGCTTCAATTTGTCTTCACGCTATGATATCCTGTAAATTGGGAATACCTGGATTCTCTAACTTGAATTCCGAATAGGAATATCGTCCTAGTTTGGCACTCATCACAGTATCATGTTTCTAGCTTACCACGGTCGTTTTTAAGGGGATCTATTCCAGATTCGACAAGTCTATATCATCTGCAACTTTGATTTTGGGAAACTATAAACGAGGGACATGTGACACTTCATATGTTTACGGAGCACTTTGATTGATACCATGTTGTATCTGCTGCTTGGGGTAGTAACTTCTAGTATCTGTTTTACTTGACGAGGAATAATACACCTCCACCCTTTTTTTTTATCCACAGCGTTTTTATGCTGGCCTTTGACAATTTAAGAGCCGGCCAGAACGTCTTGCTCGGGGTCAGGTAGGCTCTAACATACAACCTTTAGCTTTCAATGGAAGTCTATCGTGAGGAGCGGCCGACACGCTATACCCTTTCTGCCAGCTGGCTGGTTGGATCATTGTAAAATGGTGGGAACCAGAGTGAGTGAATTCGCCTGGATGATTTCTATTTCTAAATTTCATCAACGATTATGTACTAGCTATTATGACTATTTTTTTGGTTCATTGCAAATATACCCAATTGGTAAATTTTGTCTGACTTTTATCAATTACGTGATTACATATAAGGGTATCGGCATTCGCATTAATTCTATTTTTTACCTGCGTTGTCTATTTTCAGGCATTTCGTTGTTGCATTTATCTACCTTCTATTTCACAGACAATATTTGGGGATTCGACTTCTGTTTGTATCTAGGATGTGATGAACTTTGTTGGTGGGGCCGAATAACGCACAAACGCAGATAAATCGATACCTGTGCGTCCAAAACCTAGAGATAATCTGCTTGTTTATTGGAAACTAAATATTGATGATTGATTTTCGTTGAAGACTAACTTATGAATGTATATCTATGCACACGGCTAGCACTGTGTTTGTTTTCAATTTTTGAAACTTTCCTTATCTGGTTTCGCTCAGATTCTTTCTTCAAGGGATAATTTTAACCTGAAATTGTGTGGCTTTGGTTACTTTATTAAGACACAAGCGCAATTATATTCGATGTCGTGGGTTCAATAGATTTGAGTCCGGTGGAAATGAGGCTCAAATCAATAAATTTGAAGAAGTTGTAATGTTTCGTCAAGTGCTGGTTTTATGACCGCCCTCCTGCAAAAAGGCGGAAATACTCTGATCATGACCACCTGACACGCATTTGTCCTAAGAGATAAAGTCGTGTGCTCAACCCCGAGAAAATAAAAAATAACAACAGATTGTGACGGGATGAATCGTGAGGGCATTTTCCCGTTAGGTTTTTTGTTTGCCGTCTGACTCTTTGTGACAGTCTGTGTGGGCCGAGGCGATCTGCAGTACAGTGCCTGTGTCTGGTTTGGTGACGTCACGAACAAGATCCTTATTGAAAATATCTCTAACTAAAATTATGAATCTCGTAAAATCAAATCTTCCAATAAATTTTTTTACGAGACATTCTTTTTGTGCCGTCACAAGACCCGACCCCGGCCTTCTATTGCAGACTGTTATTCGATGGTGCTTTCCAACTGTCCCAGCCACGAAAGTGAGTAGACCTAGCGAGGACGATGTGCGGTCCCACAGTGTCGTTAAGGGTTAGGGACACTGAAGAAATCGGAGTTCGTATTTAAAAACTGAGAACCTTTTATGTATCACAGGCTGGTCTCTAGTTGGTGTTGAGACCTGTAAACGCACGTTTGCTTGCATTGTTTGAAATATTTGACATTTAACGTAGTTTGAAATCGATAAAGCCGGTCAAGAGGCCTCCATAAGGGAGCTCCATGGCCCTCGGCGCGAACCAGGGGCCGATGGTGAGTAGAAAGAAACCCACCGCCCTAGGGGGGAGTCTGCATTAACTTCGCGTTGGGACTCCGGTGGAACATGGAAGCAACTACTACTATTAGAAAGAACCCCCATTTTGGGGGACCAAGATTCCAACGGCCAAGAACGTCAGCCTCTCCAAGATGACCAGCGCCATCTCAGCCGAAGATGACCGGAGAGACGACCACATCGACGAGTTAATCAGGAACGTCCAGGAAATCAAGAATCTACTAAAGCAAGCAACCGGCCTCTCTGTGCAGGAAGCAAAAGTTTTCGCCGCAGAACCTAGCACAATTGACGACCGTCTTAAGAGACTCAAGGGTCATGTCAAGACTATTTTTCTCCATATCCATGAACTCATAAAGAACCAACAAACTAAAGAACCCAGAACTTACGCAAGTACCTTCACCTCTTACGTCCGACGACAACTTCGACGACTCTCCACCCCAGAAAAACCCCAACCGAGCTCCGAGGGCTGCAAGGAGAAAGCAATACACGCCATTTAATGAACAAAACTTGTTCAGTCATACCTTTCCCGAACACCTGAAGATCACGTTCCACGTCAACGACAGACCGGATATTTGTTCATACACTGTGCGAAAAGAGCTGGGCTCCATCACTGGCCGTCCAGTCCTTAGCATTATCACCAGCGGCGATGAAACCTTTGCTATCAGAGAAGATACGAAGCTCCAAAGTGACACAATTTTTTCCAAGAATAGACTAAGCAAAAAGCCATGCGCAATCATACCACCCCCGACTTTCTGTACAAGTTCAGATTTAATTTACGTTGAAGATATCCCGAAGGATGAAATCGCTGAGTAGATTACAGGACTTGTTCAATACGAGGACTATGTGGTCGAAGCAAATATCACGCCAAAATCACCCTAAGTAGAAACACCACCACAGCCCTAATACTGAGATTCAACTGCCCCACCCCACCCAAGTACCTAGACATTCCCTTCTGCGCCACCGAAACCAAGGTCACACCATTCAAGGGACGTCCAATGCGATGTTACAAATGCCAGATATACGGACATTATTAAGCCTTCATTTTCCTACCGAATCCTTCAAATTAACACACCAACATGGATGATCAACCCACCACCGGTCAACCTAGACCTGCAAATCTACCCTAAAGCAACTACTCCAACCAACGCGTACCGGCAGGAATTCCTAAGACTACTCGAGGAAGAATATTTAGAGCACCG
>SDVV010009117.1:0-16862 GCA_016164225.1 Gammarus roeselii
ACAGCATCGAGGCTGGCCTGGGCAGGAAATATGAACTATTGTAGGTAATTAAAAACGTACAGACGCGACCGGTAGCAACACAATGACTTCAGCGGATTATAAGGAAGATTGATTTTTTTTTAAATGACAGTGACACTCTATAGAAGCTCGCACATTTATGTTGCGATCAATGTTTTTCGCTAATCAAGAAAATGAATGAATTGTTCTTATATTTAATGTTGAAACAAGTGATCAGTGAGAAGGCGCTACATGTAGATGATGATTAAATTATTACATTTTTTATGGAGTATGCCTAAAGCACAACTATGCATGCACAAAAACCTCAGCACGTGTACACACATGAAGACCATTACACGCCTGTACAAATATATACAAATAACCGAGTACACACGTGCAACAATATCGAAGATGTACGCACATCGATATCCTTGTACACACTAGCACCAAAACAGTAATTCTGATCCACAGAGCTTACACAAAGAGATTGATTTTTTTTGGCACCACCAGGAACGAGCACAACGTGGAATTATGAAAGATGTTATAACCGGATTCAATCAAAGTTTCAATGGTAGGAATAATTTTAAAAACATTGTATACATTATATCTGAATATTGTATAACCATTGTCCGTCTTGGAGACTGCAGAGCACATGTCAACCTCTCTCAAAAATGCCATCACAGGGAAAGAAGGATCACCTCACGCATCGGGAATCAATCCCGGGGCCGCTTCGTTGGTACATGTAGACGAACGTGTTAACTGGAGTGAAGATGACAAATAATCTGGCCACCCTACACGTTATTAACAGCAAATATGAAAATACGTATATTTATTCGTGATGAGCAGGAAATATTAGTTCTGTAGGGAATTAAACACGCACGACCTGCAGCAACAGGATGAACTCGACGGGGTTATTAGGAAAATAGATTGCTTTTTGAATTGACAATTGATACTCCATTGAGGCCTTTATATTCGTGTTGTAATCAATCTTCTTCATTATAAAAGTTTAATTTCTTGGTATTCATTTTAATGTTGAAAAAATGATCAGTTATGAGGTTTAACTAATAGTGGATGAATAAATGAATATATTTACACATCAATCATCAAACGCATAACCTTGCATATACAATGGTATATATACAACATCACCACATCTTTACACATGGAGAACCCTTATACGCCTAATATGATAAATAACCTCAATCTCGAGGTAAAAAAAATGAAAAGGAATGGAAAGTCACAATGTCAAACTAATTTATACGCCTCCACAAGTCATCCAAATAAACGAGTATACATGTGCCAGCGCATCCAAAAGCTCATGCAAATCAATATCATTGAACATACATGTGAATTAGCACCACAACAGCGAAACGGATCCATGCATTGAATTATATAATAGTAGAAAACAAAATGAAATATCACAGTCCACGATTCACAGAAATTACGCAGAAGATTAACTTTTTTTGCATTACATGGAACGAAAACGATATGGAATTATGAAAATTAGGAAAGTCAAATTTAAACCAAGTTCCAATTATAGGACAATTTTTTAAAACAATGTATACTTGATATCTGAATGCTGTACAAGCATTGCCAGTCGAGGAGACTACAGGGCAAATTTCAACTCTAAAATACCATCATTTAGAAAAGAGCACCATCGTCATCGTGGGAAATCGAACCCGGGATATCCAAGATGCAACTTGGATATTATAGCCACAACAGTAAGACGTCATAAGACATCGATAGACTTATTAAGATTGTGTATGTGAATAAAAAAATAATAAAAAAAGAACGCTGACAGAAACCTGAAAATTATCCAACAAATAACAGACGACGACACTATAAGCTCGACATATTCTGTTGGTGCAAGAGAGTATCTTAACCACTGTCCAAATTACTGATTGTTTTGTGCAAGGAGGGGTTGTGGTTAAATATGATATTACAAGTTTTGTTATCGATATCAATGCTGGATTTGCACACGTTCATATTTGGCAGCGGTTTAATGCAAGCAGATTCTATTATTTTTCGGAGAGGGACAACATTGACCATATTTAGAATTACGGCCTTCTCAAGTAGAACACGATGTTTTTTCTCTACAGTGTGTTTTGCCAAAGGGTTCTCCTGATTAAGAGTTTTGATGGCGTATCAGTGTTGACCCACCCTTCTCTTGACATCATCACTTTCACCGGTGTACTTTTTGTTACAATCATCACAAGGAATGGCATAAATATTTGCATCTGAGGAGGCAGGTTTTGTTATGGGATTACGTAAGAAATTACGAGTTGTGGAATTATTACTAAGTACTACTCTAGTTCTCTCATGTTTGTCCTATCATCAGTTTGCGATGAAAGTTCTTATTAAACTATGTTCCATGAGAGAACTAGAGTAGTTTTTAATAATAATTCCACAACTCGTCAAGTTCTCACGTAATCCCATCACAGAACCAGCCTCCTCCTCACTGGTGACCGAACCATTGAGGATTAATGACTATTTGGCCGCACCTCCAAACATGCCAGAGGCAAGAGATCCTCGTCCAATTAGTTTTTCAAGCACCTAAAAATACTGTCGGGTTCCTAAGACAAAAAAAAAAAAAAATTATAATACGAGTTGTGTCCTCTTCTGTACCATCAATCAGATGCCCATTTAAATACCATGTCACACTATCCTATAGGTGGTACTCATGCCCTTGTACGTCAGCCTGCTTGGAATGAAGGGTTATACAAACGTCGCACGAGCGAGCCTTTTCACACTTGATGCGAATGGAGTGACCAGGAATAATGGATGCAAAATCGTTGGCCAACGTTTCACACACGATGTCACCGGCAGTTTCTTCACGTAAAGAGTTGTCGAGAAATGGAGCAGACTTCCAGCAGAAGTTGTCAACAGCGATACAATCGAAACGTTCAAGTCACAGCTAGACAAATTCGACGAAAATTACCTCTAAATAGTTTCCAGCTACAACACTCACTAGAATATTCGTGGAAAGCGGTGTCAGGCACTGACACCCGCACGCTTGAATTAGTACTCTTCAATGGCACTATCACGTTAAAAAGATGTGCCCGAAATTAGTACTTTTGGCTTCAATGATAGAGACCGAATTTTTAATTTCGCGTTTCATTTATACTTCATTTAAATCAAATTGTATGTAGTTAGGTAAGTTTTTGTGGCTGTATGTTTACAGCTCAACGTCTGGATGAAATGCAAATGTATAAATACATACTATAAGTCATACAATCTCGGCAAAGGGACGAAACATGAAAATAAAAATAACGGCTCTATCTTTGTCACCGATAGAACCTGCTCGTTAAAAAACGGTGTCCAACAAAGACACCGGTTAGCATTGGTTTAACGAGGAATGAAACAGTAACAACGTGGGTCGGTGTCTTTCTTTTCATGTGCTGATTGGAGTTGTTTCGAATATCATCGTTGAATGACATTTCCTTCTACAACCTTTCCATTTCTTGATCTATTAAAACAGAAAATACACTGACACATGATGCTCTCGTAGACGTTGTACTTCAGAACTCATCTATTCATTATCAAAAGGTAAGCCGGTTTTAGCCAAAAGTCCTGTTGTCGCCTTCTTACACTTGTTTACACCTGTAAGACTCAGCTATGATGACCGCAGTGCTGCCCCTGTATGGCCCATTGCCTTCCCAGTCTCCTCTGATCGCGAAAGATCCTCGCTCAGATATTTACGAGCGATCTTTGACCCTCCATTGCCTACCTCCTCCACTAATGGGAGCCTGGAACACAACGAGATAGCGAGGGGACGAAAGTGTTGAGGGAAGACAAGAGGCCACTTATTCGTGGAGCCTTATATTTTCGTCGTGTTCTTACGATGATGATTATTCCCTATCCAGAGGAAGGTTGATTAAAAACATGACATAAAGTAGAGAGAAAAAAAAAATGATATTAACGATATTAAAAATTAGATTCATCATTGATATCATGTCGTCGAACGAAATTAGGACACAATATGTGTTTTTTCCGCAGAGCATCCATATGTGTGTATAAGGTATCATTATTCGCATGTATCACTTGATGTTGTTATTACCCATGGGATAAGGGATTTTCAGGTAACTGTGTTGCCCATTATGCGAGTAAGAAATAATAATTAACGGGGCTACATTCATGACTAAAGAATTAAAAAATGAAACGACGGTAAATTGTGTAGTTCAGAATGCTAGGCTCCCTGGCATTCATTTCCTATTTGTTCTGCTTAAGTTGATGTTATTCGTACTCAATAATCTGAGCATGCAAAAATCGTGGAATAATATATCATCGTTACCAGGTTTGCCTCATTACTGAATGATTTTTGATCTTGCCACAAAATAGTCACATTTCCATAGTCACGAAATATGAAATCATTGTCTGGTAATTTCCGTCCGGATCCGGGCTGAATCGTTTTTCATCGGTGGAGTCGCGCTATTTTCTTCCGACGGCGTAATGGATAGCGCAAAATTGTTTCAATGTTGCCATTGCCAACAGTAATGCTGCTAGAAATATTCGATGACCGCTTTACATTGGAACTTAATTAGATTTCACACTAAAATTGTGTCGGTCTGTTATGTCGATTTGCAGTATTCACCGTTTTTGCAGAGAATTTGCTGAGCTCGAGCGTAAATCGCTCAAAGTCTGCGTCTGATTCAACGATACTTCAAAAGAAAAAATATGTGATTTGTATTGATTATAACGCTTTAAAATTGCCTATTTTATTCGAGTATGTATTACAGCTTGATTATATTAGTAAGAATTTGGTTACACGAGATTCATTTATCACCCACTATCTTATCCTTATGAGATATTCGTTATGTTAGGAGCAGCATATCATGCAGCTTATCGTATCACAACACACGCCGAACGAATAAACTAGAAAAGCGAGTGTTTCAATCGACTGTTATATCAAAAATCTGATGATTCGTAGGGCGGCTATAAGATGACCTAAGTTTTGCGCTTCATCGACATCAGAAGAGTCGATACTCCCACGAACCGCCGCTAAGTAAATGAGGCAGCAACATGCAAGTGGAAACGTCCCTGCCGACATTAGAGCATCGCCCCGTCTGAAGGTCAGGTGCAGCTACGCGGTGATGCGGGCCCATGAAAACCCGTTCTAAGGAAACATATACACTAATGAAGCAGGTGAAGTGAGACTGATCTGTTATACTGCTACTTTCAACCTCGAAATGGTGAGTGAACACACGATGTTTAGGCTCTACGAGAGTCAGTCCAAGCGAGGTGCATTATTTGTCCATGCATAATTTCCGAAGCTTTTCAGATCACAAGTCTCAAATTGTGGGATCTTTGATTTTATTCCTGCTATGAGACTTGACGTTACACTTGAAGTTGTATTGACATGACATTTGATGTCACCTTTGATTGGATATTTACAGTGATGATTGAAGAGGTGATTTTACAATGATGGTGAAATTGTTTTTCGACCTACAGGTTTTACTGCAGTGTTGGACGGCACCGGCGCCATGCATGGGCTTCCACGTTTAGAAGACAACAGAAGGTTGTTCAGCCCTAACCTGGTGGCCTTCTAATAGGAGGGAGAAGATCAGCTCTGAAAGCGGTTGTAACCAGACTATTGATTCTCTCAACTCCAATTATTCTACTCATAGGTTTTGCATTGGTATCATTTGAAGTGGATATTTCTTTTAGCATACAAACATCACGCTAGCACCTTGATTGATATCAAATATATGAGAAAGCTGAAATCTAAATTATTCCAGAGAAATAATTTATAATTGATTGATGACAAACACATTATGAAACATTTCGTAACAAACATTGAATAACTCCTTTGTTTTCCATGAATCTTATTACCAATACGTTCTTCATCATCAACTATCAATCCTGTCATACTACGTAGCGGTGAAGAACTCAATTTTGTGATCGAGCATAAACTAAGTGATTGATATTATTACTTTGCATGGCATGGGAGGCATGATCAGCATGCCACCTCCCCTGTTAGCTCATCCGCTAATAGATGAGACATGCCTCAAACACCTGCTCAACAAATAGAGCGCAGTCGTGGGCCAGGAGATGGTTCTCATCACGCTCTCCTGTAGCCTCGAATGGATGGAAAGACGGGAGTCTCTGGCCCCATGTTCATAAGAAGTTACTCGTGAAAGACTTGTATGCTCCAGTGAATGGTACTTATAATGTTGGTAGGAAAGATATGTGGCAACGTTAAAAGTATTTTGCATATTTTTCTCTAAATTCAGCGCATGCGAATGCGAGCGGTGATAGTAACATAAATATAAACATAACCTGAACTTATATACGAAGTCAATGATACTAACTTGTATTTAAAATTCCAGATTACAATCCTTTCTCGGTATGAATCTTTGAACACTCATCACTTTACAGGTTCAACAAAAGTCATGGTAGAATAACAGCAGAAAATAACAAGAAAGCGTGGAAAACAACGTAGTCATTATATCTCATCGAAACGAATAAATGGTATAGCTACGTATAAGCATGATAAATTATTATGATACTTGTTGTGTTAAATAGCTTGTGACATATAGATTTTGAGGGAATTTTCTCATCTTAAATTGAATCATCGCTGTATAGGCATGTTTTGTTGCGGTCACCGCCAAGTACTAATTGTTTAGGTTGCTGAACCAAGCATACGAACACATTGAGGGTACTGATCTATGCTTTCTTCCTTCTTATGAAAATTTTCCTTTCTAATTATTATTTAATTAAAAACTGAAAGGATTTAGCGGTTTGGTTTGTTTATTTTCTGTTCGCCGAAAAAATCACAGCTCCTCTTACTTTTTCGCATCTGGGACGGACTTTTGTCTCTCACAACCCGTTGACCAACCAGCAACTGTGAATCAACGGGCAGTTTTTCTCCAATCATCGCCAGATTAATTCAGAAATTTGTATGATACATTTTATCAGAACTGAGTCTTTCAGGGACGAATGTACAGACGCTTCAAGGAAGGAATGTGCAGACGCTTCAAGGGAGGAATGTACAGACGCTTCAAGGCAAGATTTTACAGACTATTCAAGGGATGACTGTACGGACACATCGCAGGAAGAATGTACCATGCATATAATATAATATTGTAAGTGCATCTCTCTGTAGTTTGGACTGGAACCCCTAACTCCTCATTAGGCATTCTAGGAATCACTGTAGGAGAAGGATTGCACGAAGTGCTCTATTTTTAAATATGTAGTAAATACGTATATTGTTACCGTAATTTGTTGAACATTTACATTTAATTACTGAATTTCATTATTGATTTGACGAATAACGGCTTTGCTCAAGTGATCTCTTCTTCAGAAAAATAAACATTCCGAACAAATATGATCACAATTTGGGAAAATGAGATATCGAAAATCTCTTGTTGATGAGACTGACTTAATGAACGGATACTGTTCACATGTCAATTATTTCCACCACAAAGAGCGAAATATTATTTTATGGAGAGTATTGTGTTACTTTACCACCTTGTGACATGTCTGTCTCGAGTCAGGAAGGTTAACTTCTTTGAAAACATCTGCAGTTTCTTCTTGCTGCATTCGTAGTGTAGGTGGATACACGCACACATTCACAAATGCGAATAAGTTTGCTGGTAGTTGGAAAGAGGAATATGTTTGCATCCGATGCAGTGCACTTGTAATAAGCACCTGGCTCAAGTTCCGTTTTGAAAATTATATGAATCAATTACCCGTGGATTGGAAAATCTAATGAGGAATACACATATTTTTCTTTCACCGCACTGCAGTGAGGAGCTCTTTTCTATGTCCAAAATTGATCATACGAGTAATTTCACTGATATATTACAAATAGATTAAACGAACTCACCAACCTGCTCAACCAGTGCAATAAAAACCATGTTGTATCGATTTCATTTAAACTTTCCAACTATGACACTGTAAGTATTTTTGTATCTACATACGCTGTAAAATAATGACCGTCGCACCTACGGCCGGCGTTCGTTCATTTCGGCGGCCGTTGGGTTGAAGTTCAGAACACCGGTCGACGGCAGTGAATTTGATGTAATTTTCGCCATTTGTGTGACCGTAAAATGACTCTTTCATAAACTAATCGCCGAAAAATAAGCTATTCGACGGCTTGTCGAGCCTTGAACGTGGAATCTCATCCATTGCCTTGCCTCTGAACTTTCGGGTGATATGGATTTGTAGCACATACCTCAATGATCGATAGTGCGATAGGATTCGTCAAGTTTATAATTCTGGGAGTGGGATTACATTTGCTTGTTTCACTATATGCTGCTAATCTGTTAACTTAGTTTGAATATGCTTTCACTGCCTCTAGAATACACTCTAGAGCAAATGAAGAAACAGTAGAAAATAGGATGAATATTCATTCAGATTTTTCTCATACGACTTCCACCCTTAACAATTAAACTTATTAAAAATGCAATAAACCTGTTTCATTAGAAAGCTTTATGGAAATATTATAGTTCAACACATTTTCATGTTTGCCGGTTACCAAAAGAATAATGCTTCAAAAATTTGTGGATAACTCTGATGGGCACTATACAGTCACCAAGTCGAGTATTCAATTCATTTGATTGAAAACCTTCATCTCTGAATTACACATGACATGATTTCCCACTCATGATGGCTACAAAGTTGGTCATTAGTTCCAGTCGCGTGATGCCGTCTCATTGTCAGCCCCGTCTTATAGGAACGTCGACAAGAAAATTGTTCTGCCCTTTTTTACTCAGTTCTGCGGGCAACTGTGCAACGGTCGTGAACAGTTCACAGTCGCCGGGAGCCAAACACGTGGACATTTTTCATAATGTATGCAGAGACATTTCCTCCAAGGAACACACTTGAACATTTGCACTCTCGTCCCAGTGACGTTGGAATAAGAGAGACAAAATAAAATCTAACATCACCGTTGGAAGACGAACATTGTGTAAGCGGATACTCAATACGCAAACTATGTAGGCGACTACATGCAGACGTTGTGGTTATGGTTGTGATTTAGCGTCGTCGCTTATTGTCTTCTCTGTCGTCTTTTCTAATATTCAGCGTCGCTGTTTCTAATATTCGAGGAAGTCAGAGGTGACATTTAGTGCTTTTTTGTTCATATTCAGGGTCGCCATAGTGATTATTTAGTGTCGCTATAGTTATTATTCAATGTCGTCGAAACCAATATTCAGTGTCGCTACTGATATTCTCCCTTCACCTTTGGTAAAATTCAGTATCAACAATAATATTATCCCGACCCTCATTATTATTATTCCATTTCGCCATGTCTAGTATGCAATGCTGCCATTGCTAATAATCAGTGTCACCATTGTTGATTTCCAGTGCGGTCTTAAATTCGATTCAGTGACGCTATTAACAATGTTCAGTTAGGCTGCTAATATTATCCTGGCCCCATTTATTCCATCAAATGACATCATTTCACGTAACTTTCCCAGCCAAGCATATCATAAATATGTTTTCCCCACCAGACCACTAGTCTCTGTTACATAATGTTTGTTGTCGAATTTCCGATTCGGTCTTTATATTTCAGGCTGTCAGATTGGGCGTCAGGGAGTTTCATTATTCGAGATTCCCGTCCGGTCCTGAGAAGACAAAAGAGGTCTGTATAAGAAGAATTTCCTCAGCCAACAGAAGTAGCGTCGTTATATCAGATGTATTTGACCGTTACTGCTAATAGTCTTCAACAGAAGAAAAGGTGTTTATACACAGAAAATTCATATTCGTCGCTGAGTGCTGAAACATTTGAATGCAAAATGACCACTCGCCTGTTTTTGATTGAATCAATGCATGCTCTTACGTAACTGAAAAGCTCCAGCACCTGATTCCAGTTCCTTGTTGGCCTTGGACCTGGTGAGGCTCGACGATTTTGTCATAAAAACTCTCAGAAGCCGGCCCTCCCCCATGTTGGTTCAGTTGGATTGAGTACTCGAAAAACCTAGGATATTGCCTCGTCCAGCTGCCCCCGAACTTGCAAATCCCCATCAGTCTCTTATTTGATGACGGTCTCTCAAATGATATTGTTTAGGCGCAGACTGACAATCTCCTAGCAGAAGTTTTGCATGGTAGGCTTGGCATGACGAGGAAGCGATTATACCTGATGGAGACGGTTGCCTAGAAGAGTCTGATCCTCGAGGCTCTAGATCCTTCAGCAAAGATACCTTGGTGCTACCTCCTGAAATGATTGCACTTTCTAACTAGATGCTATTCCTGGCACCCCAGATTTAATGAGCGTCGCACACACTCCCAGACTTGGTGCGTCTGTGTGTTATCCGTTGCTCCGTTACACAACATGGAAGAATTGGGCGTTCACGCCAGTTCAGGGAACTACAGTGGTGACTGTTATCACAGACATTTGGGTCTTGAAGACATCATTGAACGATCACTTTGTAAAATGTGTTATGGCACGATCCGTGAGCCTAGTATTAATCGTGGCTGTGGTACGCGTCGTGACGGTGTTACAGTTTCTCCATTCACTAGAGGGAAACACATTTGTTGGGCTGGCACTAGTGAAGGCGCGTTGTCTGAGGGTAACGTCTGTGGCAGTTTTTTCAAGGCTAGCAGGGCAGCAAATGGGGTTACCTTTTGGAGCGCTCTGCGATCGAGACGACAGGTGTCGTTGATAAATCCTGCTGCCCATTGATCGGCGACCCCGGACGACGATTAGAAGCCAGCATCGTGGGATCCATCAGAAAAAATGGTAAAACAAATACTCTGACAGGCAGTGCAACGCGGTAACGCTATTGCTCAGTTTGTCTGTATGCAAATCAACCCCAAGAGTTTTATTTCATATGTGTTGTCACTCGTGGCAATACAATACGAAACAAATTAGCCTCTTGCAAGTAATTGTTCCGAAAATAGAGTTTTAAATATCATCCCGTAGCTTTACTTCCAAAATGAAAAATAACAGAAAAAAATGAATTTGTGTTCAGAAACGATTTTTCTTGACTGCAGTCACTATAAAAAGTTACCTCGTTCTAACGGCAGCACATTGATCCAGGAAAACCCAACGTGGACGATGGGCAACAAGCTAGAGGGAAAACTTTATCCATCTTCCTAAATCGAAGCTAAAAATAATTTTAAAAGCTATCTTTTTGGGCAGGTCAAACAAATGCGATAATGAAATCAGTGTATAGCATTTATATGAGGCTGTAAAAAAACTCGTATGTATTATTGTTAACAGCGATGCCTGCAAATAGTGGTCTGCTCATCACATGCAACGAACACTGACATTTTCAGATTGATGTTTTCCATTCAATGTTGAAAGTTTCATATCAACATTGTAACTCTTATAACTTCTAACATTACTATGCTGAACTTTTCCGATAAACCGTCATCAGATCGAAAATCTGGCATTAGCACGACGTCTGGAAGCATCACTGCGAAAGGTGGGAAAGAAATGTCAGAACGATGTCAGCAATTCAATATTAGGACAAATAAATCTTATTTGAGTATCAATAGCAAACGACGAGTATGTATATTTTCAATGTGAAATTTTCTTCCTAAAGTCCTACGATCACTATCCTGACTAATTTACTTATACACTTTCAGATATGTTTTGGGTCTGTTGAAATCAGAGATTCCGCATTTGTGTTCGAAGGCGTTTATCAATGATACACTAAGTCCCGCATTCGTTTCAAGACAGTTCACACCACATTGGAAATTAGGGCTGGAGCAGGGCGCAGTAGGAAGAAGGGCTAACATAGGGTACATCAGATAAGAGGGCTGCAGCCCTCTTATCCTAGGAAGCAGGTCTGCAGCAAGGCCCATGGGAATGAAGAGCCGATGAAGGGAGCATCAGATGAGCGATCTGAGGCTAGCCGAATTAGAAAAAAGAGCTGCATTGTAATCGATAGGAGGACTGAAGATGGAAAGAGCATTGGAAGGGAGGGAAGACTAATGCCAGGCGCATAGAAGAGGAGAGGAGAGCTGAAGCAAGATGCAGTAGAAAGTGATTGGCTGATTGGGTGGCTACAAAACGTCAGATTTGATATATTGTTTCATTAGTTGGGGGCAACAAAAAAGTTGGTCGGGAGGAGCCAAACCAACATGAAGTATCGCAGGACTGGCTGCTAATAATTGGCAGGTAATTTTACAGAGGTGAACAAGATGACGGTTCATGATGAACATGCAGGGCTGTTTAACGGAACAATACCTAGTAACAACCCGTCAAATTTTCCGTGACAAGGTCGTTAGACCTTACCACCACAGTATATCGATTATGAGCTTACCACTGTACAAGAGGGCGAGCATATTTGTAGATGTTTGCTGTATAGCGGCTCACAGCGAAGCAGCCATCTCACCCACACCGGTTTGGACAATTCACAACACGCAAGGCACCAGAATTTGAATGTTGCCCACATTCGCCAATCGGAGATCGATCTCCGCTTGACGTACATATCCTGCTGTGTTATTTGCCTAGTCGCCCGTTGGTTATAACTGAGGTACCAGGCACGTGAAACTCTGAAATGCCAGTTTGCATCATTACACTGCCCGTTAGTTTTGCCATTTTGAAGAAACATATTTCCCAATCCTTGCCCGATTTCTCATTGTCACTTTCGTTACTATTTTGGATTGATTTTGACCGTAGGTTTCCAGATTTCTCTACGTTCATGACAATGAATATTCAAAAAATAAAGCAATGTTTTGCCTTTGTACGTCTAAATCAAGGATTTTTTCTTCTTCAATGGATTAGTTATTTATGAATAATATGAAGACTCCATTTCTGAGGTAAAAGGTTTAACATGTTTCTTTTATTCAAATTGAAATTCGTTGTAATGCCTCTTGTGTTCGCCAGCCCATTTGAAGATTTTTTTGAAATCATCATGATCATTTTTACAGCTCTCGTATCCTCCTCTATATCTTCTATTCTGTTATCGTCTGCGAAGCAGTAGAACAGTATTAAAAAAAGCAGAGTGCCTGGTGGACACTAAGGGTTCTGCTTCGATTTTTTTCTCCATTCATTTAACATTGCCTCGGACACCAGCATTCTGTAGCTTTGATTACAGTATACCGTGATCTAGTGAGTCACTGACCTTTGGCAAAGTCTAGATAAATCACCTCAACATTTGAACCATCACACCGCCCATTGGTTATAGCATCATAGGGCTCTAGCAGTTCGGAGAACGGGCTCCTGTTACATCTGAAACTATGATACCAGGAG
Organism: Gammarus roeselii; assembly: GCA_016164225.1. Classification (NCBI taxonomy): domain Eukaryota; kingdom Metazoa; phylum Arthropoda; class Malacostraca; order Amphipoda; family Gammaridae; genus Gammarus; species Gammarus roeselii. The sequence continues at coordinate 13,142 of SDVV010009117.1, forward strand.
TTCAACAATATATATTTGCACAATACTATTCGTCCTTTCAGTACTCGTTCGAATACTTTGACTAGGACGATTTAAAGATTTAAAATTTATTTAGGTACGACGACATGTTAACAAAATGAGAGAAATATCAGAATAGTCAGATGATACTTACCAAGTCATCGTCAGCGTACATTTGCTGTTCTAATAACAATATTTGTTATTTAGATAAACCTAATAATTGCTTGGAACTTAGGTTGGGGAGTAAGTTAACCTCTTTATCTACCAACCGATGGACATTGTTGAAGTACAATATATTTTGTCATTTCTTTCAATACGTCGAGACAGATAGAAACGTTACATTGGTCAATTGATTGTAAGTAAGATGATGACAGTTTAGTGTTACAACTAACAGTGTGATGTCAAAGATATTTTCTGTTTTTAAGTGGGCTTCTAGGGCTACTTCTTTATGCCAGAGGAAAGGTGACAACACACTTCATTGTTTGTGGGATATCAGAGGTGTCGAAAGACTTCTCTAACAACATTTGTTGTGGTCTTGAGAGTTCCTGCTTGCTAGGTTTCCATAGAACAGCTGGGATTGCGTCTGGCCCGGGTGCCCGGGTGCGCCGTCGCTACCTACGTCATCGATCGCCTCCGTAATTTCGAAGATGTCAATGTTACTTTCTGTCAGTGAAAATTTAGATTCATCTCACGGTATGACCTAAATAATAACTTTTGTGATGAAGAATAGGTGTGGCTTCACCGGTGCGAATAATATTGATACAACGTGCCGTCGTTTGACGACTATTTTGCCATCTGATAAATGAAAAATTAGTCACTACAGAAAAAATGTTTAAATTCAGAATTCCCGATTTGTGGCATGTAAGTGCGTCTATAGAAATTCCAGTTCATATTTAGAATGCACATACCCACCGTTTGATGGTATTTAATCTATAGCTATTAGGTTTATAGTCATTCATGTTTAACACTGAGAAAATCACAGAATTCATTGTAAAATGACAACTCTGAACAGCATCCAAGACAATTTGCCACACAGATGGCAACACTAGCACATATCATATTCCTAAGATCACTTCTAAAGAAAAGGTAATATTCCATATTTAGCTGGGCAGATGAAACATTTCAATTTCGGTGAGTCTCAGTCAGGCCAATGAAGAGTGAATCACTATCAGATAGGATATTTTAAATGCACTTTATTGTGTCGTATTGACTGGTGTGATGATTCCCTTGTAAATTCAAAAAGTGACACTTTTTCAATTGATTGTGACATTTTGTTCGACTGTTCGTCTAACGAATGTTACTTTTGTCACCACTTTGTTGGCACTTCACTCATCGGAAGTATCTGATTTGCAAGGTTTTCGTATGTATTATTCTCGACCAGAACATATCCCTGCTCTCTGATCACGGCCAACAGCGACTGGTACTCCAATGTTGGAGCTTAATTGGAAAGCCCACCAAGTGGCTTCTGCGTACGCGGTGAGTTTTTAACCGGGTTGGGTCTGTGTTTCTACTTTAGGGTAAGTGCAATTGATGGGATATGGTTTCGCCTCCTCCCCCCCCATCCACACACCCAGTTCAACTGAAATGAGTAGAGACACGTGGATAGGACCGTCATAAGAAGCTGTTCAGGCAGGCACGTGGGTTACTTAAGGAACCCATTCCGTGGCAAAATGCACTCCTGACGAGGTCATTATTGAGGCGAACGTCAACAATTCCAACAAACATTTCAATACCGCAGATGCTTCAATAGTCTCACCACTGAGAACCAGGCGAGTTGAAGAAGCCTGCAAAAGCGATCTTATTTGACCTCTATATTGATCTATGTTTTCAGAAGATTTCTTGCATTTCGTCCTTCTTACTCGTGTTTCATCTTCAAAATAATACAAAAAACTAAAAGACTTTCACAACTGAACATACACACATCCTGGTTTGAAAGCTACCTTAGGCATCGATCCCAATCTGCCGCGTTAGACAGAGAGAAAACATTTCCTCCAGGACAGGTAAGCTTTAGAGTTTCACAAGGATCGAGTCTCGGACCGATTCTTTTCCTTTTGTTTATTAATGACATTAACTGTGGAAACCATCGAGACAACGCCAGAATGACAATATATGCTAATGATATTTAGTTGTTATTCGTGAGATCGGCAAACCAAAGTAATAAGCTGAAGGAGGACGCGAAAACTGCATTGAACCACATAACTGAATGTTATTCTTCAAATGGGCTCAACGTTGATACAAAAAAGACCAAATGCATCATCCTAGGATCAAAATCAAATACAAGGAGAGTACCCAATAATTTAGTATTGACTGTATGCGTACACAAATCTCTCTCGATGACAAAATCAAAAGTCTGGGTACTTTGACTTTTGGACATCATGTTGGAAAAATGTAATCCAGACTAAATGTCACACTCTTGTTTTTCAATCGAACGAAGAAACTACTCGACTTAAGGTTAGACTACTTGCAAACAATGCTCTGATCTTATCCCATTTAAACTACTGCCCTACAATATAGCTAAAAATGCACAAAAACATTACTCTCAGACATTCAACGTAGCATAATCTTCACCGCAAAGGTAGCTCATGACGGTAGCTTTTAAAAAGTGATCACGAAATGCTAATCCTACAAAAACTTGGCTGACTGAACATTCATGAACGACTAGAGCACAGTGAAGCTATACGAGCTTTGAAAATTCCCAATAAGCTCTCATGCTCAAACGGTATTGTGTTATCAACGCGTGAAGCGGCCCATTAACGATCTACATGGAACGGAAATAATATTGACACTGAGTTCAGAAGAACAGAGACTGTCTCCCAAGCTTTCACTATTTTAGTTCCTAAATTCAAAATAGCGCTACCGTATCCTCTTACAAGAAGAAATACACCACTCTTACTTGCCCGCCGGCAGAGGGGGCAAAGTGAAACAACAGATATTGCTGAGCAAGAAACAGATCGTGATAAACTATATTCGTAGGCTCGCACAAAACATCAATAGTATCATTCAGTCAAAAAAACACAAAGATAATATTTTCAGTGACATAAAGCAAGTACTACGTTATCATAACATCTTTTTGACTTCGAAAAAAATCGTAACGCTGATAATTGGTTTGTTCGTTTGTGTTGGCAAGGGCTCCCTCACTCACACAGACCCTCCCGTACCGTCCCATTCTTAGTTACCCAATATATTGGGCTCTGCTAATCCGAGTTGGGAAATCACACCAATTATCAAACAAAGTATTTCAACGTTATATCACAACACCTAATGTCATCAAGAAATAGTGCATATTCATTCAGCACTTTAAATTCACTGTGATATCTCATTCTTCGTAACATGTTGTCGAAAAGAGCAAGATGTGTCCCTACTGTTCCTTCCCTGTCTAAATTACTCAGTTACAAGTTATGACTAGTTCTTAGGTTTAATATTATTTATATGCTGATTTGATGGTTTTAGCTGGTCATCATACGTAATTTTATATATACAGTGTTGCTACAAATTGATTGTAAAAATAACATGTCGTTTTCTGAATGAATGGACCTTTTTTTATATAAGACGGCAAGATGTAGGTACAACCGAACCAAATACATAAAAGTGTAATAAACACGAACAAAAACATCTGTCTACAAGATGCCCTCAGCATTCACGAGAATATGTATAAATATATATATATATATATATATATATATATAGAGAGAGAGAGAGAGGGAGAGAGAGAGAGAGAGAGATA
>SDVV010009118.1:0-16862 GCA_016164225.1 Gammarus roeselii
AGAATGAGTGACGATATTGCGCGAAGAATGAGTGACGATATTGCGCGAAGAATGAGTGACGATATTGCGCGAAGAATGAGTGACGATATTGCGCGTAGAATGAGTGACGATATTGCGCGTAGAATGAGTGACGATATTGCGCGAAAAATGAGTGACGATATTGCGCGTAGAATGAGTGACGATATTGCTTGTTAGAATGCGAGCAAAAAGTTTCCCGGAACAACTTGAAAATGTTTTTTTATCGAAAAAGAGCAGTTAGATTCCCTAGTTAAAGAACACGAACATCGCCACCCGCATCTCTCGACCTCATTTGGCCCTCTAGCAAAGCTCATGAGTCATATACATATATAAATAAAATATGAGTAGAAAGTACGCTCTAACAGTGGCTCTCATATAGACGCACCGGGGCTAACTGTGTCCTAAGAAGAGCCCTTCATGCACAATAAGGCTCACTGTCGCCATGACCGAGCCCTTAATGCATAGTAAGGCTCATCGTCATCCTGGTCGAACCTTGAATGCACAGTAAGGCTCATCGTCATCATGGTCGAGCCCTCAATGCACAGCAAGGCTCATTGTCACCCTGGTTGAGCCCTCAATACACAGTAAGACTCATTGTCATCCTGGTCGAGCCCACGATGCACAGTAAGGCTCATCGTCATCCTGGTCGAGCCCTCAATGCACAGTAAGACTCATTGTCATCCTGGTCGAGCCCACGATGCACAGTAAGGCTATTCGTCATCCTGGTCGAGCCCTTAATACACAGTAAGGCTCATTGCCATTCTGGTCGAGTCCTCAATGAACATTAAGGCTCATTGTCATCGTGGTCGAGCCCTCAATCCACAGTAAGGCTCATTGTCATCCTGGCCGAGCCCTGAATGCACAGTAAGACTCATCGTCATCCTGGTCGAGCCCTCAATGCACAGTAAGGCTCATTGTCATCCTGGTCAAGCCCTCAAAGCACAGGAAGGCTCATTTTCATCCTGGTCGAGCCCAAGATGCACAGTAAGGCTCATCGTCATGTAGGTCGAGCACTTAATACACAGTAAGGCTCATTGTCATACTGGTCGAGTCCTCAATGAACAGTAAGGCTCATTGACCTCCTGGTCGAACCCTCAATGCAGAGTAAGGCTCATCGTACTCCTGGCCAAGCCCTCAATGCACAGTGAGGCTCATCGTCATCCTATTCGAGCCCTCAATACACAGTAAGGCTCATCGTCATCCTGGCTGAGCCCTCAATGCACAGTGAGGCTCATCGTCATCCTGGTCGAGCCTCCAATGTACAGTATGGCTCATTGTTATCCTGGTCGAGCCCTCAATGCACAGTAAAGCTCATCGTCATCATGATCAAGCCCTTAATTCACAGTAAGGCTCATTAAGGCTCATCGTCATCCTGGTCGAGCTCTCAATGCACAGTAGACTCATTAAGGCTCATCGTCATCCTGGTCGAGCTCTCAATGCACAGTAAGGCTCGTTAAGGCTCATCGTCATCCTGTTCGAGCTCTCAATGCACAGTAAGGCTCATTAAGGCTCATCGTCATCCTGGTCGAGCTCTCACTGCACAGTAAGGCTCATTAAGACTCATCGTCATCCTGTTCGAGCTCTCAATGCACAGTAAGGCTCATTAAGGCTCATCATCATCCTGGTCGAGCTCTCAATGCACAGTAAGGCTCATTACGGCTCATCATCATCCTGGTCGAGCTCTCAATGCACAGTAAGGCTCATTAAGACTCATCGTCATCCTGGTCGAGCTCTCAATGCACAGTAAGGCTCATAACGGCTCATCATCATCCTGGTCGAGCTCTCAATGCACATTAAGGCTCATTAAGGCTCATCGTCATCCTGTTCGAGCTCTCAATGCACAGTAATGCTCATTAAGGCTCTTCGTCATCCTGTTCGAGCTCTCAATGCACAGTAAGGCTCATTAAGGCTCATCGTCATCCTGGTCGAGCTCTCAATGCACAGTAAGGCTCATTAAGGCTCATCGTCATCCTGTTCGAGCTCTCAATGCACAGTAATGCTCATTAAGGCTCTTCGTCATCCTGTTTGAGCTCTCAATGCACAGTAAGGCTCATTAAGGCTCATCGTCATCCTGGTCGAGCTCTCTAATGAGTGCAGCAAAAGCTTTTTAGCCACTTGTTGCCATCTCGATAGAGGCCAACAATTAATATACCTTTTGCATTGTTTGGTCAATAATTTCCGACGCAGAGTGACACTTTACTTCACCGCTGTCACTCTAGGGATCATTAATCCCCACTTCACCGCTGTCACTCTAGGGATCATTAATCCCCACTTCACCGCTGTCACTCTAGGGATCATTAATCTCCACTGCACCGCTGTCACTCTAGGGATCATTAATCTCCACTTCACTGCTGTCACTCTAGGGCTCATTAATCCCCACTTCACCGCTGTCACTCTAGGGATCATTAATCTCCACTGCACCGCTGTCACTCTAGGGATCATTAATCTCCACTTCACCGCTGTCACTCTAGGGATCATTAATCTCCACTTCACTGCTGTCACTCTAGGGCTCATTAATCCCCACTTCACCGTTGTCTCTCTAGGGATCATTAAGCCCCACATCACCGCTGTCAATCTAGGGATTATAAATCCCCGCATCACCGCTGTCACTCTAAAGATCATTAATCCCCACTTCACCGCTGTCACTCTAGGGATCGTTAATCTCCACTTCACTGCTGTCACTCTAGGGATCATTAATCCCCACTCCACCGCTGCCACTCTAGGGATCATTAATCTCCACTTCACTGCTGTCACTCTAGGGATCATTAATCCCCACTTCACCGCTGTCACTCAAGGGATCATCAATCCCCACTTCACCGCTGTCACTCAAGGGATCATTAATCCCCACTTCACCGCTGCCACTCTAGGGATCATTTATCCCCACTTCACCGCTGTCACTCAAGGGATCATCAATCCCCTAAACTTCATCCCGTGTCGAATTTTCAGTGGGTGAACGCGTCCAACTTTTCTTCGCTTAGCACATTATATGTGGATACCCAGAGAGGGGTAGATAATTTACACCGTCTTAGCCTGAGTTCGTTAGGTTTTTATCCCAAAGTAGCTTATTAAACTCACCCACAACAAGCAGCGTTGCATGTCATATGGGAATTGTCCCCAAAAAACATCAGTAGGCAGCTAATAAAATAGTGATCCCATCACCCATCCAATATTTGTTTTCTTTTCAGCTACTGAAAAAAAAATATCGTATGTGGAGTTTACTGATTCATTTGACATCCGATGATCGCTCTGTAAGTCCAAAAGGCTTACACCCAGAATGTGATATTTGCGGTCAGTGGTACTATCCCGAACGAATGTTTCCCATATACCCGAGAGCAGTGCCCCCAGAGCAGCGTGATTCAGAAGCACCCCAAATGGAGAAAACATATGGCGCTGTGAACTCTGCCAGCAGGCAGGGGAGTTTAGACAACTTAAAGCATAACTTAGTCATGCTTCAATAACCCTTTTAATACAGAGGCAGGCAACACTATAACAAAGTTGCTAGCCAATGAATTGGAAATGGGAAATGTCCTGAAACAATTTCACGAATTCAAACTGTGTAATAATAAAAGGAAAAAATATGTAAATAGTGTAAGTGAACTACAGGTGTATCTTGACAACTCTAAGCTTAGAGACCAATGATGGCATCAAAGCGTTCGAAAAATCTATACTGTGGTAAACAGGAGGCAACCAGGTAGAGGCAAAGCGTCACATGTTGGGCCATTACCTCACCCCAACCAAACCAACACGCGAAACAGATTTGAAGCATTGCCTAGTCAAATAAATTATCATAATACAGAGGATTTTTTGTGATCGGTGAGTACAATGTTAACACAATCAGATCGAATCCATGAAGACTGAGAATTTATCTGCAAAATATTCGTTGCTCAATCTTGAAAATTTTGGGGAATAAGAATATACAGAAAAAAAAATAGCAATCGTCAAACGTCGCTCTCAAATATCCATGTCACTGGCAACCTGCCCACCCGAACCACAGTCAGTTCAAGCAAATCGTATTCTCAGATCATTGGGAAACGATGATCGACTCCAAACAATATTGTTATAACAAAATCACCTACAAAGCACGCATGAGTAGGCACGGGCGTTACGCCCTCGAGAACACCTTTTAGAGCATCGGAACTGGTCTCATCAACGAAAATAAATCATACAAATTTGCCCCGATAAAGATGTGGCCACCCAACATCCAATCCAAAGCTCTTCCAGAGCCCGACCGATCGCACAACAGCCTTCGACCGAGTCAGTAGTAATGCGAGTCAAGAAGCTTGAGATAGCTAGACTGTCGGTTACCTTAAATTCTATTATATAAACGCTAGAAGTTTATAAGAGAAAATCGACGAACCGGGTATCCATGCAAAGAACGACAATATCGACATAATAGCAATCGCGGAATCATGAATGATATTGAGCACTAGAAATTGTGTGGGTGAATTCACCATCCCAGCATACTTGATGTATCAAAAACATAGACAAGGCTGAGTCCATGTTTCAAGCAGTAGACACGACGAAGCATCAATTCAAGTAGTCGGTAAATATATTATGTGTCAAATTACCCTTGTCAACTCCCCCTCAAGAAGCACGGTTGTAAATAAAGTCAATATAATAAGCGCTCTCACCGATGGTGCCATCACCCTTCATAGTAAGGGGCTTAAAGGTACAGACACAGATACAGTCACTAGGCCGCATCCTCCAGAAATGTGGGTGGCCGACGGCAAGGCGCACCTCACACCCTCATACGCTCACACTCACACAACTTAGCTTAGAGGTGATCTTATAAAAGCCAACGCAAAAGGCATTTTGCTGACTTGGAATTCATGACCAAAATGGTCGAAACAGCTGCGCACCAATCTTTGGTCACAAACGTTGATGTGGGCGAACCACTCGGAACTAGTGACATTAACTGCATGCATTTTAAGACGAAGCTCGAATTTAAAACATCAATAAACTACGACTATGTCCCCCGATTCTTGATTGAAAAACAATAACAGTTTACGAGGGTCTGTGGTATCATTGAATATCACCCTCGGATGTGACGTCAATCAATTGTTGATCTTTTTTTAAACACTTACAGATGTTAAGCATGATCATATCCCGTGGCATAAACAAGCGAAAAGCATGTTGTTAGTTCGCCTAGGTATGGAAAAAAGTACTGCGGCACCTCCAGTCGCGAAGAATACAAGCAACCTGTATATCACAGACACCATGACAACGAGTCTGCAAAGAGCAAATACAAAGTCAACAGATGAGCTCATATCAATACTCCAAAACGCAAAAAGAAAGATCATGAAAACAAAATTGATGTAAATGCCAAAACTAATCCCAAACCATTTGTTACCGCAAGTTCGATTTAATGAATCAAAATTTGCTGCTGTGGAGAGCTGGAAAGCGACCGTGGAGAGCTGGAAACCAACGAATGCAGAACGAGAATCCTTAATTAATATTTTGGTTCTGAATTTACGATACGAAATTCAGATGTTCCCAATTCTTAGGAAATAATAGCAGAAAGACAGTCAAAGCCTTTAGCACTGTCAAATTGCTACTCAGCCAACGTAATAAAATATTTTGATAAATTGAAAATAACATATTCTCCAGGCCCTGAGTAAGTTCATTTCGGAATACTGAAAGAGACTAAGAACTAAATTGTCGAACTCCTCTAACGAAAAATCACACGATCTCTCACAAGCAACATGGGACAAGATGTGTCTTCACACCAATTAGTCTCACCTATGTCATCTGCAAACTAAGGGAAAACATGATTACTGACAAAATTACATAATTCTTATTAATCAACATGCTGATAGTAGACTCTCAGCATGGCTTACGACGCAACCTTTCCTGTGTGACATTTTCATACATGCAAACGGAATTTACGAGGCAAAACTCCCCTAACCATATTATATTCCTCGATTTCCGATAAAATTTCGATAGTCTCTCACGCACGCTTAGTTTGACATTCACACAGCATCGGTATTCGTGGCGAGCTGAAGAACTGAATAAACGCTGGCTCACGGAGTGACACCAGCGAATCGTGGTAAGCGTCGACTAAACGAGCTAACTGAGTGACCAGGAATACTGATTACGTAATCGTCTGTAGGGCGTCACCTTCGACATAACGCTCGTCTTCATCGCGAATTGAGTCGACGAAAAATGGCACAAACTCCCGAGGGAAGTTGCAAACCGCAAATCAATCAAAACGTTTTATAACCGGGTCGACAAATTCTACCAAGTTCGTCGCTAATTAGCCTTCGAATGTAGAACGATTCGGAAACCGGGCTCGGTTTAGTACCAGTATGATTAATTGGAAATGGAGTCTGGCATTGACTACAGTTCAGTTAAAATATTGTCAGGCGTAGACACTGGCACGGTTTGTGTGGTGTCGGCAATGTTGACATCTGCCAACGTAAGTTTAAAATGGAAAACAATAAGGCAATCTCAAATTAACAACGTGGGGCATCACAGATACCAGACAGATGTATGATAATCTCCTAGACTAGTAAACACAACAATATAAAAGTGAAGATATTAGGTTTTAATCATTACAAATCCCTCTTAGCTGAATAAAGAAGTTCAAGAAGCCATTTCTAGCCGACAAAAATTGTGCCAAGTTCACAAAACCAATCCAACACCGGAGTCAGAACGAGCGCATGAGCGAGATGGTAGAAGAGTGAAAAGAGTGGTCAGAAGCGTCAAGAGAAATAAGGAAAAAATGTTGTTAAATCGACTAAGCGAAATCCTAAAGGATTCTTTGTATATGTGAATGAGAGACGTGTTGTTCGTGACAACATTGGCTCTCTACGAAATAGTGCAGGTGATCTAAAATCATCCGATGCCGACATGTCTATGATACTCAACGAATACTTTGTAACCGTCTTCACAGATGAGAATATTAATAATATTCCAGAAGTCGAACTGCATGGAGAAGTCCAACTGTTGGAAAATATTAACTTTCTCGTTTGTGAAGTAGAGGAACAACTCAGGAAATTAAATATTTACGAATCTATAGGACCAGATGACCTGCTTCCGAGAATGCCTCGGAACCTCTCCGAAATCATAAATGGTATACTGACAGAAATATGTTTCCGGAACTGAGATATATGACATAGCCGCAAAGACTAGACGAACTTCAACTGATATCACCTGAAAGAAGACAACTTAGAGGCCAGTTAATTGATACCTTCAAATACCTAAACGGAGTTACTAGAGATAGCCCTGAGGGTCTCTTTAACCGAGATTATAACCCAAGGAACAGGAATAATGGACAAAAACTGCAGCTAAACCCATTTAGAACAGCAGTAGCCGAAAACTTATTTCCAATCATGATACCAACAATTTGGCACCACTTACCCCATGATGTGGTTAAGAGTAATAACGTAAACGCATTTAAAAACGGCCTCGACAAGCACTGAGAAACTAATCCACCCCCTTACTTAGCATTTGAACCTGTGCCGCCAAGGTTGCAACAACCTTCGTTGGTGCCTTCAGCATCCTGCAGCCCATGAACGATGGGCACCTCATCACCTAGGCTGGGCTAGTTGTACTGCAAATTCAATTTTTGAATACTACTAGAATGGACTCTTCAGCTCATCCATGGCCTACTACTACTACTACTACTACTACTACTACTACTACTACTACTACTACTACTACTACTGCTACTATTTCGTTCGGCAAACCAATGTTTACGTCTGCATTCAGCGCCGAAGTAGTGAATTTGCTTAGCTCTCTATTTGCTCTTTTTACTCAGCAATTTGTTTCAGGGCTACATCTTACCCGGTAACTTAACAATCGTAAAATTTGTTACTCTGTAACTGGTTACTCAGTATATATCTTGTTACTCAGTAGCTTGTTTGTCAATATATACCCTGTTACTTAGCACCTTGTTACTCAGTAGCTTGTTTGTCAATATATACCCTGTTACTTAGTACCTTGTTGCTCAGTAGCTTGTTTGTCAATATATACCCTGTTACTTAGTATCTTGTTACTCAGTAGCTTGATACTTGATGAGTTGTTACTAGATAACTTCTTACTCAGTAACTTCAATGTTAAGGAAGGATTATTCCACCTTCATCTTCAATGATACCACCCTACGTAAAATGGGTGTGAGCAGATTGTTTTATACAAAAGTCCCTTGCTATGGGAGGTATGATGGCACCCCCATTCGCCTGTGCCAATGTCTCTCCTTCATCGCTAACAATCATGCATTTTTCCCAATCAGCAACTTCACCTCTTGGATCACTGCTCAATAAGTGAGTGTCTGAAGGCCTTTTCCCAGAGCAAGTTTTCCAACCTCTTTCAGTAGTGTGAGAAATGGCTCAGAGTACATTTCCTTGTTCAAACTTCTTTGCTCTCACCCAAAGTGAGCTTTTTGCCCAGTGCGTGGTAAATGAGCCAAGTTGTTGAGTTATGGAGCCAGGCGATGGACGCCGTAGATACTGGCGTGGCCATCCACAGGTGGAAGAGTGAATGGGGCCACTGGGGTATGAGCCAGAGATTCATTTACCGGCCTAAATGACCATGAAAATTGAGCAATATGGAACTTATTTAGAGGAAGTAAATTTTAACATTACATTTGTTTTGTCGCACATTGTGCATTTCAAGCCGCCGATTTGCAGTGATTCAGTAGTAGGGACTAACTCAGTTTCTCTGCTGTGAAATTCAACAATCATCCGAACCGAAATATTCCAATACGTATTTCTCAAGTGACACGCTCGTCTCAGCCCCCTTCCGAGACATTCACTTTACCTCGCCTACCACCACCTCCACCCTCGCTTGCGCCTGATTGCTGACAAGTAAAAAACTGCTCCTTCTCATGAGACGTTAAAAATCATTAAAACGTTCATATTGGGTACAGTTAAAATGTATTTCACAAAGATTGACAAGATCAAAAGTTTGGAAGAGTATTGTTCCTCATAACAAAATTATCCAAATGTTCGAAGTTACTATTACAAGCAGCAGACACGACATAGTATCAATTTAGGTAGTATGTAAACATACAAAGTGTCAAACCACTCTCATTTATCGTCCTCCAAATAGCACGATTGCAAATGATATCAATTTACACAACACCATCATCGATTTCATTACATCACAAAGCTGGACTGTGGTTGGAAACTTCAATATTCCTTACATTGATTGGGAAAAAATTAAATAAAAGCACTATCACCGACCAACGCCTGATAAATTTTGCTGACAATAGGTTCATGATATAAATGGTAAAGACACCTAGCAGAGGCAGAAACATCCTTCATCTTCTATTTAGTTTAATCGCCTCTATTCTCGCGAATGATGAAGTAGACGAACCCCTCAGAACTATCGGTTATTACGTCTCTAATTTTAGATTAGCAGACTTCAATAGTTGACGAGAGTCAATGACGTCAGAGAATATAACCCTCGGACGTGACGTCAATCAATCGATATGACAAACAATATTTATAACATCACTTGAAGATCTATAACTTGATCATTTTCCGCAAAAAAAAACAGGCGATCAGCAGTCAATCAACCTAAGTACTGGGAAGGAGAACTGAAGCATCTTCAGTCGCAAAAAGAATAACAGAGCACTCGTCGCATTAGGAAAATACAAATGACGATGCGGCAAAACAGGAATTTGATATCGTGTTTTGCAAATAATTCGAAACGAACCTGTTGATAGGTGACTATCTGTACAGCTCCTTACACAACCGTTCCTATCAGACAAACGGGCTGTTACATTTCAAGAATACAAAGGACATTTACGGTGCGGAATTTCCAATCGATATTATATGCATTGAATTCGAACGAAGAAGAGTTATTAAGTCCCTGAAAGAAGCTATCTCACTAATTTGCACAGCGTCGGTATGCGAGGCAAGCTAAATAACTGGATAAATTGTTGGATTACGGAAAGACGGCCTCGAATCGTACGAAACGGAGCCTCTTCCGCTTAAGGTATTGTAACGAGCGGCGTGCCTCAAGGATATGCTTTACGTCCATTTATTTTCATGAAATTCATAAACAATCTCGATAAAAACAAGCTTTATAATATTAACAAGTTTGAAGACGATACTAAGCTAGATTAGATGGGTAATTTGAAAAATAACATGAGTGTCTGCAGATCTAATTAGATATGATCTTAACGGTTGATTGATCAGAAAAGTAACAGATGTAAAGTAATGCACGTATGACATCACAACCCCATGCACGAACACTCCATGTCCGGGAAGAAACTCATACCTGTCCCAGAAAAGTCAGATCTGGGTGTCATCATTTGTAACTATTTAAAAAGTAGCTCGCAAGGTTACAATGCGGTTCAAAGAACAAATAAAATGCAATCCATGATATCCCGTACTATCTCTTAGATAGGCAGACCCAGTATTTATAAGTTATACAATGCATTTATTATACCGCATATCGAATATTCAGTCCAATTATAGTCTCCATATCTTGGAAAAAACGTTATTATATTAGATAAGGTTCAACGTAAAAACTACCAAACTTATCCCCTTGCTGCGCAATGAATTTTACAATGACCGACTTTGTGAACTCAAACTTAATTCTCTAAAGAAGCGTCGAGTCAGATGTGACATGATCGGAATGTGAAAGACCAACGAGCCTGCCTTACTAAATGAGAATGGATTAATCCGGGATAATGACTACAAAAACGTTGATTTGCGTTTCACACTTGACATAACGCGTAACTTCTTCACGTATAGAGTCGTCAAAGATGGAACAAGTTCCAAGCGGAGTTGTAAGCAGCTAAACTATCGAAACGTTTACGTCACGGCTCGACAAATTCTTTCAGACTGAACGACAATTAGTATCCGGAGTAGCACATTGTGGCAGGTTTCCGAAACAGTTCCGAGCATCAGTGCCAGCATATTGCGGTGAAAACAGTGGCGGACATTAGCACTAGCCCCGTAAACATGGTGCTCGTTATTATTGCCGACTCATTGCAATACGGTGTTCAGCAATGACGTTGGCCACCTGTCATAACGAAACATAAAACTGAGACCAAATCAATAATGTGGGTCGGTGGCTTTCTCTTCAGATGTTGACGAGTTTTCGATTATCATCATTAAATGTTATTGCCTACTGCAACCCGTCCCGTTCTACAGGAGGCTCCATTAGACGTTCTACTTCAGAACTAATCTTCCTCCTATCAAAAGGCCACCTAGTTTGGGTGAAAAGGCCCTTTTTTCTAACACTTATAAGCCCTTGTAAACTTGTAAGCCCTCAGTAGATCATTCTTCAGCCCGCAAGCTATTAGCCCGCCAGCCCTCACTCCACCAACCCTCAGCCCACCTACCCTCAGAACGCAAACCCACAACCTGCTAACTTTCAGTCTTCCAACCCTCATCCCTTCAACTCCCAGCCCCAACCCTCCACTCACCAACCCTCAGCTTACCAAGCCTCAGCTTGCAGCCCTCATCCTGCCAATCATCAGAGCGCCAACCCTCCCCGCTTATATTCACACCCATAACCCCAGTTTCTTTACAGTCAGCCCCCGGAAATTAAATAGATTCACGATACGACGTGGATCTCTATTTAAAGGTGATGATGCGTCCCTATCTTTGGGTCTGGCCGCAGTCAGGCGACGAGTTGATGTTCGTATCGTCCAGATGGAGGAAGGATAGAGTTATGGAACAAAGTATTTGATGTAGACTCATTTCACGATTGGACTTTTCGTTAGAGTTAGCAGTGAATTTACGCACACGAAAGTTTATATTTCCTGTGATCGTCTGCTCTCGTCATCCCTTTGACGGTCATCTGGCAACAAAATCGACAGCCTCGCACGCTGTGGTGTTCAAGGCAAAATCACCCTAATGGCGGCCAGAAGATCGATAGTGAGCAATTACAGAATTTTTTTCATTCTTTATAGTGAAACAAAATATGCTACTTTCAATCATCTGCACTGACGACACAAAAACATTCCAGTGAAATGCATTTACTTTATGAATAACAAATAATAATAATTTACACGAGTGAGTAGCTGTGTATTTACGAGTATTTTATGAACTACTCCTTACTGTGGGTAAAAAAAAATGGATGAAACAGCACTTTAACACTTATATTAATAATGGTTATGAACATTATTCGATTCTCTTTCGCAGCGTTTTGGCTGAAGCAAATTTAGAGGAACTGTTTGAAGCAGTGAAGAGCGTTCACCTCTCGCAATAATGCTGACCTCAGGAAGACAGATTGGGAAGATGTATTTTTTGTATAATAGAATCATTGTGTTGTAAATTGTACTCAATTCAACGAAAAGGAAGGATGAATGAATTAATAAACGTCTATCAAAGCTTTCATTAATATCCTGGACAAATATACCCGCCTAACTGACGCCATTAAAAATTTATCCGATAGATGTTATGGAGAAATTATCCTAATGCAGTTGTGTGGAAAATTTTCCTAGCAAAGCATTGTACAAATTAGTTGGGATAATCTCGGTTTTAATTCGCCTTGTTGATGCATCCTTTTAATTTGTTTGTGTGGGCTGAGGTTCTACTTAGCCTGTGTGCCGCTGACTGGTCGTCAGGGTGAGCAGCTTGTGTGCGGCTGACTGGTCGTCCGTGTGAGCAGCCTGTGTGCGGCTGACTGGTCGTCCGTGTGAACAGTCTGTGTGCGGCTGACTGGTCGTCCGTATGAGTAGCTTGTGTGCGGCTGACTGGTCGTCCGTGTGAGCAGCCTGTGTGCGGCTGACTGGTCGTCCGTGTGAGCAGCTTGTGCGCGGCTAACTGGTCTTCCGTGTGAGCAGCCTGTGTGCGGCTGACTGGTCGTCCGTGTGAACAGCCTGTGTGCAGCTGACTGGTCGTCCGTATGAGCAGCCTGTGTGCGGCTGACTGATCCTCCGTGTGAGCAGCTTGTGTGAGGCTGACTGGTCGTCCGTGTGAGCAGCCTGTGTGCGGATGACTGGTCGTCCGTGTGAGCAGCCTGCGTGCGGCTGACTGGTCGTCCGTGTGAGCAGCCTGTGTGCGGCTGACTGGTCGTCCGTGTGAGCAGCCTGAGTGAGGCTGGTAGTCGTCCGTTTGAGTAGCCTGAATGCGGCTGCCTGGTGGTCCGTGTGAGCAGCCTGTGTGCGGCTGACTGATCCTCCGTGTGAGCAGCTTGTGTGAGGCTGACTGGTCGTCCGTGTGAGCAGCCTGTGTGCGGCTGACTGGTCGTCCGTGTGAGCAGCCTGCGTGCGGCTGACTGGTCGTCCGTGAGAGCAGCTTGTGTGAGGCTGAGTGATTGTCCGTGTGGGCAGTCTGTGTGAGGTTGAGTGGTCTTCCGTGTGGGTAGCCTGTGTGAGGCTGAGTCAGTCGCACACAGGCTGCTCACACGGACCACCAGTCAGCCGCATATAGGCTACTCACACGGACGACTACTGTGTGAGCAGCCTGAGTGAGGCTGAGCGATCACCAGCGTGGGCAGCCTGTGTGAGGCTGAGTGATCGTCCATATGAGCAGCCTGTGTGAGGCCGAGTGATCGTCCGTGTGAGCAGCCTGTGTGAGGCTGAGTGATCTCCTGTGTGGGTAGCCTGTGTGAGGCTGAGTGATCGTCCGTGTAAGCAGCCTGGGTGAGACTGAGTGATCGTCCGTGTGAGCAGCCTGGGTGAGGCTGAGTGATCGCCCGTGTAAGCAGCCTGTGAGAGGCTGAGTGATCGTTCATGTGGGTAGCCGGTGTGAGGCTGGTGGTCGTCCGTGTGAGTAGCCTGTGTGAGGCTGAGTGATCATCCGTGTGGGCAGCCTGTGTGAGGCTGAGTGGTCGTCCGTGGGGGTCGCCTGTGTGAGGCTGAGTGACCGTCCGTGTGGGTAACCTGTGTGAGGCTGAGTGATCGTCCATGTGGGCAACCAGTGTAAGGCTGAGTGATCATCCGTGTTGGCAGCCTGTGTTAGGCTGATTGATCGTCCGTGTGGGCAGCCTGTGTGAGGCTGGTGGTCGTCCGTGTGAGGCTGAGTGATCGTCCGTGTTGGCAGCCTGTGTTAGGCTGATTGATCGTCCGTGTGGGCAGCCTGTGTGAGGCTGAGTGGTCGTCTGTGTGGGTAGCCTGTGTGAGGCTGTGTGATCGTTCGTGTGGGCAGCCTGTGTGAGGCCATGGGGGTTGGCAGCGAAGAATTACTTGAATTTTCCTTGCATGAAAAACTCAAGAAATTTCCTGTCTCTCTTTAATGAATGTTATTTTGCTCTGATCCCAGCATCACTGGATATCCGTACTAGTAATGGGTTGGATAACCGCTTCTGCGCAGCATCCGCTTATATTTGACATCCGCATCCGCAATTCATCATCATGCTCTCATTCGCATCCGTGTGTGGATAATGCGGATATTATTTGGACGTGAAATACAACGGTAATAAAGGTAGCATTTATTTCATGTACTGCACAACGAAGTTTCCCAAAAATATATTCTATCATGATGGACAATTTCCATTAATAATATTTTTCAATTTTGACAGATCATCAAAATAAATCAAATTTGATGATTATGAAGATCAAAGCAGGATCACTTTGTTTATTGTCATTTTGTATATGAATATCGATGGAGCTGGGGAGGTGACGAGAGCCTCTTTCAGTCTCACATTCTAATGGTGACTAACTGCGGTTTCACAGTGAAACAAACGGTGCCTAACTGCGGTTTCACAGTGAAACAAACGGTGCCTAACTGCGGTTTCACAGTGAAACAAACGGTGCCTAACTGCGGTTTCACAGTGAAACAAACGGTGCCTAACTGCGGTTTCACAGTGAAACAAACGGTGGCTAACTGCGGTTTCACAGTGAAACAAACGGTGCCTGCGGTTTCACAGTGAAACAAACGGTGCCTAACTGCGGTTTTACAGTGGAACAGTGACGAACCGCTGCTGCTGCCGTATGCTGTAGCTCTTCGGCGATATTAACTCATATCGTCAATTATGATGAATACACTATGAAAAAAATGTTAATCATGCTAAATTATATCGTAATCAAAGCATCATAATTATTGATTTGAAATATCATCGATGGCTAATTACTAAACATTAATGACGAGTACAGGGTACAGAAATAATTTCCCCTGATTGTGTCTAACTCTGTTGATGACGATCTCCAGCTTTGTTCGCTATGTCTTGTCCGGACACTTGACCCGTATGTAATTTGCAACATACGGCAACTATGACGTTTGAACTCTTTTCTGAACGGCCCCTTACTCGAGAAAATTGTCATACTGTCGACAGAAAGGACAGCTACTCAGGGGTCGAAAGTGTGGCTCACATATAAAATTAAACCTGTGATCTGTTGCTTGAGTCGCTTTTGTTGATGCATTGCAGACTCCCCACGTTTAGTGTTGAACACCTTTGAATGATGCATCAAAGCACGAAATTAATTCGAGAAAGTTCATACCCAAATCCGAGCAGTTGCCAGATTGTAGATTCGATTGTGATGTTTCCGTTATTTTTGTCTACTTGTCACTATACAGAGATAAACTGTACGATCCTAGAACCCTTTATCATCTGGCGCACCATGCCTCACAGTTCGATTCAAATTAGTCTACGGATATTGCGACGACAGCTTAGTAACTCGTCCCAGTTTAAGAGCAACAACAGTTCATATTCCCACGACTGAGAAGCAGAGTGGCATGCTGGTATTCGGATTTTTGTAGAAACAACATTGAGCAGCTGATGTTGTTATGCCCGTTGGTTCTTAGCCCTTTAATTGAAGAGAAATGTAGAATGTATAGGAGATCAATTTGTGATATTGGGGTGGCAGCTGAGTGCTGTTTAGTGTGTTATCTGAATCACTCCTCATGTACCTGCAATAGGGTCTGCATTGAAACACTCCTCATATATCTCCAATAGGTCCGCATTGAATCACCCCTCATGTACCTCCAATAGGGTCTGCATTGAAACACTCCTCATGTGCCTCCAATAGGGTCTGCATTGAATCACTCCTCATGTACCTCCAATAGGGTCCGCATTGAATTACTCCTCATGTACCTCCAATAGGGTCCGCATTGAATCACTCCTCATGCATCTCCAATAGGGTCTGCGTTGAAACACTCCTCATGTACCTCCAATAGGGTCTTCATTGAATGACTCCTAATGTACCTGCAGTAGGGTCCGCATTAAATCACTCCTCATGTACCTCCAATAGGGTCCGCATTAAATCATTCCTCATGTACCTCCAATAGGGTCCACATTGAATCACTCCTCATGTACCTTCAATAGATTTCACGCTGAACCACTCATGTACCTCCATTAGGGTCCGCACTGAACCACTCATTTACCTCCATTAGGGTCCGCACTGAACCACTCATGTACCTCCATTAGGGTTCGCACTGAACCACTCATGTACCTCCATTAGGGTCCGTACTGAACCACTCATGTACCTCCATTAGGGTTCACACTGAACCACTCATTGGGTTCACACTGAACCACTCATGTACCTTCATTAGGGTTCGCACTGAACCACTCATGTACCTCCATTAGGGTCCGCACTGAACCCTTCATGTTTATCCAGTCACGCTGTTTATAATTATTATTATTAAATCATTTTAATTCCATCGTCTAGCAATGGGTTTTCAATACTTAGGTATAATACATCCGACTTAGTTTTTATATGCGCTATTTGAACTAGCGAAACGAGAGATAAAGTGAATTCGTGACAGCTCATCTGTCGGCGGCCGGTTTGTAGCTACATCGTGTTCCAAAACATGATTCACAATATATGTTATTGAAAATCTTTTAAAAAACATGTGCACGAGTTTGATAAATCGAAAAAGAATACATCGCAACTCATCTCTAGAGTGCTGCTGGCTCGCCTTCATCGAACTGAATGGAATTCACAATATACCATCATACATGTACACATACAGATTGTAAATTATAATATTATAATAAATGAT
>SDVV010009119.1:697-16861 GCA_016164225.1 Gammarus roeselii
GAGCCTGATGCAAGGGAATTAGCACCGTTATTGAGCCTGATGCAAGGGAATTAGCACCGTTATTGAGCCTGATGCAAGGGAATTAGCACCGTTATTGAGCCTGATGCAAGGGAATTAGCACCGTTATTGATCCTGATGCAAGAGAATTAGCATCGTTATTGAGCCTGGTGCAAGGTCAATTAGCACCGTTATTGAGCCTGGTGCAAGGTCAATTAGCGCCGTTATTGAGCCTGATGCAAGGTAAATTAGCACCGTTATTGAGCCTGGTGCAAGGTCAATTAGCGCCGTTATTGAGCCTGAAGCAAGGTAAATTAGCGCCGTTATTGAGCCTGATGCAAGGTAAATTAGCACCGTTATTGAGCCTGATGCAAGGGAATTAGCACCGGTATTGAGCCTGATGCAAGGGAATTAGCACCGTTATTGAGCCTGATACAAGGGAATTAGCACCGTTATTGAGCCTGATGCAAGGTCAATTAGCACCGTTATTGAGCCTAACGCAAGGTCAATTAGCACCGTTATTGAGCCTGATGCAAGGTCAATTAGCACCGTTATTGAGCCTGACGCAAGGTCAATTAGCACCGTAGCGGCGTTCTTCATCTAGATACCTGGTTAATTAGCGGCGTTTTCTGAGCCCGATTCCAGGTCAATTAGCTACCTCATTGAGCCAGATACCAATTCAATTAGCAACGTTATCAAACCAGTAGTTACCAGATCATCTGGCGGCCTTATAGGGCCAGATAAGAAGTATTAGTGCATTTTTCAAGTCAGACACCTGGTCGAGTAGCGGCGTTATTGAGTTTGATACCAGGTCGACCAACGGCAATATTGAGCCAGATACCATGTCGATTAGCGGCGTAATTTATCCTGATGCCAGGTCATCTCGCGGCGTTGTTCAGCCAAATACCAGCTCATTTCTTGGCGTAATTTAACCTGATACAAGTCGATTAGCGGCGTTATTTAGCCTGATACCAGGTCAATTAGCGGCTCAATAACGGTGCTTATTGACCTTGCATCTGGCTCAATAACTGTGCAAATTGACCTTGCATCAGGCTCAATAACGGTGCTAATTGACCTTGCACCAGGCTCAATAACGGTGCTAATTGACCTTGCATCAGGCTCAATAACGGTGCTAAATGACCTTGCATCAGGCTCAAAAACAGCGCTAACTGACTTTGCATCAGGCTCAATAACGATGCTAATTGACCTTGCATCAGGCTCAATAACTGTGCTAAATGACCTTGCATCAGGCTCAAAAACGGCGCTAACTGACTTTGCATCAGGCTCCAAACGGTGCTAATTGACCTTGCACCAAGCTCAATAACGGTGCTAATTGACCTTGCACCAGGCTCAATACCCGCGCTAATTGACCTTGTATCAGGCTCAATAACGGCGCTAATTGACTTTGCACCTGGCTCAATAACGGCGCTAATTGACCTTGCACCAGGCTCAATAACGGTGCTAATTGACCTTGCACCAGGCTCAATAAAGGTACTAATTGACCTTGCACCAGGCTCAATAAAGGTACTAATTGACCTTGCACCAGGCTCAATAAAGGTACTAATTGACCTTGCACCTGGCTCAATAACGGTGCTAATTGACCTTGCACCTGGCTCAATAACGGCGCTAATTGACCTTGCACCTGGCTCAATAACGGCGCTAATAGACTTTGCATCAGGCTCAATAACGATGCTAATTGACCTTGCATCAGGCTCAATAACTGTGCTAAATGACCTTGCATCAGGCTCAAAAACGGCGCTAACTGACTTTGCATCAGGCTCCAAACGGTGCTAATTGACCTTGCACCAAGCTCAATAACGGTGCTAATTGACCTTGCACCAGGCTCAATAACGGTGTTAATTGACCTGGTATCTTCCTAAGTAACGCCGCTAGTTGGAATGGTATACGGGTCATCAACGCTGCTCACCGACTTGGTCTGGCTCAATGACGCGGCAATCAACGGGTATCTGGCTCAATAACGCGGCAATCAACCTAGTATCTGGTTCAATAACGAGCAATCAACCTGGTATCTGGCTCAATAACGCCTGATCCCAGGTCAATTAGTGGCGTTATTTAGCCCGATACCGGCCAATTAGCAACGTTATTTAGCCTGATACCAGGTCAATTAGTGGCGTTATATAGCCTTATACCAGGTCGATTAGCTTAGTTATTTAGCCTGATACCAGGTCAATAAGCGGCGTTATTTAGCCTGATACCAGGTCAATAAGCGGCGTTATTTAGCCTGATACCAGGTCGATAAGCGGCATTATTTAGCCTGATACCAGGTCAATTAGCGGCGTTATTTAGCCTGATTCCAGGTCAATTAGCGGCGTTATTTAGCCTGATTCCAGTTCAATTAGCGACGTTATTATGCCTGATACCAGGTCGATAAGCGGCGTTATTAGCCTGATACCAGGTCAATTAGCGGCGTTATTTAGCCTGATACCAGGTCAATTAGCGGCGTTATTTAGCCTGATACCAGGTCAATTAGCGGCGTTATTTAGCCTGATACCAGATCGATAAGCGGCGTTATTTAGCCTGATACCAGGCCTGATACCAGTGACGATATTAAGCTAAATAACAGGTCAATTAGCGGCGTTATTCAGCCTGATACCAGGTCGATAAGCGACGTTACTTAGCCTAATACCAGGTCGATAAGCGGCGTTATTTAGCCTGATACCAGGCCTGATACCAGTGGCGATATTGAGTCAAATAACAGGCCAATTAGCGGAGTTATTCAGCCTGATACCAGGTCGATAAGCGACGTTACTTAGCCTGATACCAGGTCGATAAGAGGCGTTATTTAGCCTGATACCAGGTCGATAACCGGAGTTATTTAGCCTGATACCAGGTCAATTAGCGGCGTTATTTAGCCTGATACCAGGTCAATTAGTGGCGATATTGAGCCAAATAAAAGGTCAATTAGCGGCGTTATTTAGCCTGTTATCAGGTCGATAAGCGGCGTTATTTAGCCTGATACCAGGTCGTTAAGCGGAGTTATCTAGCCTGATACCAGGTCGATTATCGGCGTTCATATCAATTTATATTTGGAGCACAAGACTTTCATCAGTGTCTTGAATTCATATCAGTCAGATGGGGAATAAGGTGAAAGCAGCTATAAAAGCTACGGTATTTGAAGTTTGTGTTTGGTATTTGAAGTTCATAGCCCGTATTATTGTCGAATTCAGAGCTTTTCGTCCTATCATCGTCTCATTCAGAACTTATATGGACACATCATTGGCGTATTTAGAGGCAATCGAAAAATTCAGGGCCACCAGACATACCAGTCAAATTCCAAGTCTATTGACCAGTCTATCGAAATCAGAGCCTTGCGACTACTTGTTGTCATGTTTAGAGCCTTTTAACTCATCTTAGTCGAGTTTAGAGCCGCCTAACTCATCTTTGTCATATTCAGAGCCTTAGAATATATCGTCACGTTCAGAATTTTTCAAAGGAATCTGAAGAATTCAAAATAATTATTTTTGAAAAAAAGGCAGCATTAAAAGATAGTTTTCACATGAAAAGACGCATTTTACTTCTTGTCAGAAAAAGACGCCAAATGTTATTGAACTTATCATTTAATGCAATTGTTCGCGCCTGATCGACAACCTGTCATGATCAGGTCAACAATTGACAGTGTCAAATGAATAAGTATTAAATAATGACTTAAGTTGAAAGTATTTGGCATACACTAAGAGTTTTTTCGTCTTATCAACATACCGTGTAAAGAATGCTTCAGAATGTGACTGAGGTTTCGACGAGTCTGTGCCAGGCAGATTATTCTCCTTGGATTTCGTGCCATGACAGAAAAAAATTGAGGTATAAATACCAGAACACTCCAGTTGTGTTTGGACACTCCGCTATACACTTCCTAACTTGAGTAAGAGTCTAGTGTAACTATCTACAGCCTCGTATACTAGGCCAAATCCCCCAGAAAGAGGGGTGGTCGACGTCTCACAAACTTAGCCCGTTGGCGCTAAAGGATCCGGCCAGGAGACCCCGCAACATACAATCGGGGTAAGAAGGAACATCAGAGATCAGTGTCGAGAGTGGGAGGGAGGTATAATGGGGTTGCTTCACGCGGTCCACTTCTGGCTACGCCACTGCCTTCTTTGATGCTATGATAAAAGGGAAAGACTTATAAATCGGAGGAGCAACTTCAAACTGGAATATGAGCTGATAGTGGTGTAACCAACCCAGAAATATTAGATGTGTTATCAGGCCGTGTTTCTTACAAATGTTATAGCACAATATCTAATATTTAATGTCGTGAATTTCATTGATATGTCAATGGCATGTTGAACTCTGACGTGGGCCACAGGGAGTCTCCCCTTGGTGGTGCAACGTACGTGATGGTCAGAGTTATTGAATTAATATGAATACATTCATTCGAGGGTTCGAGAGACAATTTCAGTGAATTCTCACAAGCACACGGACGGAACACCTGTGCTTGTCAGAGCCACATGATTGGGTTAGATAATTAAACACGATATTGAGAGAAATGTAAAAGTTGGAAACATTTGCAGGGGGTTGAGATACCAAGTCAGAACACGCATGCGGCTTCACTAAACATGCTTCAGCTGCTTTGACTTAGTTGACGGGTTTGTGATAGGACTTATGAGGATGTTAAATTATTTCTATTTACAAATCAAACCTCCAAAGCATTGAGACGACTGATGAAGTTTAATATATTTTACTTATGCAGCTACTGACTGAGTGGGAAGTTAATAGACGAAAATTGGAGATAAATCTTCAGCTTGATACAGGAACACACGGGTAGTGTCTAGTGTCGGTTTAAGCAGAGTTTTTCGTTGTTCTAATTCTAGCACAGCATTCCTGATTTGGTGTTCATTCGAGCAACATAACCGGCAAGGTCTCGATCACGGAGGATTTTTGAAGTCAAAAGACAAACGGTATGGAAGGTCTGTAAATGTTATGAGGAGGAGGGGATTACTGTCTGTAAGCCTCACCAACATTTCGCGCCTCTGAAGGCAGCTCCCATCAGAGAATGGGACCAAACTCGTCGAGTAACCCCGTGTAGGGATGATACCAGGACGTGCCTCAAAGACTGTCTGCGGGACAATGTTTGAATTTGTCATTGCCCCAATAGCAGTGCATACCGAATAATACACGTTATCATGAAATTGGACTGTTTTATTCGCAATAATAAAACGGACAGGTAGAAATAGAATAATAGTTATAATAATAATCTTTATTCCAATTGGCTTACGAACTTTCGCCTACCCGGTATTTTTAAACGTAACCCTACAACATCAGTTTTCATACGCTACTCAAACCCGTGAAGTTTACCAGGGAAAAGGCGAATCTACAACCTTGTCGTCCACAAATTGCACCGAGGCCATTGGAACGATTGTGATCAAACTTGGTTTATTATTTAAGGACACCCTCGGACAGAACGAAATAGTATTTTCCTGCCCAGGGTATAACCACTGCTAAGTTATTTCCCCTCTTTCCATTGGAATTCGTAGCTGGCTCCCTAATATCACATAGAATATGCTATTCGGAGCCAGCGGTAGGGGGTTGACTCGAGAGAGCCTCATCGACATAGAGGGCGCACTTCAAGGGGGCTCATGGTGTATGTGCTCAAAACATCAATTTCTTCTGTAAAATTATCTTCGTACGGGATACAGTTATAATTAACGTTGGGTAGGGCATGTCCCAGCTGCTCTTCGCGAACAAAAACTGCAACTACCACGAAAGATGGTACAACTATAATGTACCCTACCGCAGTTGGTGCACGTTCTGTCGGAACATATTTTTGATACATCAAGGCTACGAATAAGTTCAGTACTCCTGGCAGTAGCGGGTCTAAGCACTGCGATGGCTGGTCGAATGCACCAATTTAATGGTTTAAGAGGCACTTTACTGTTTGCATGACTTTTCTTGGATATTTCCAGGGTTAGGTCAAGGAACTCCTAATGCGAAGAAGTTTGAAGCAACAATGAAGGTGTGGGGGGGGAAGGTGTAATGGGGTGCAATAAGATGGTCCAACGATTATACTCGTCAGTTGTCCATGTAGTGCTAAGAATTTTTTTTAGTGTATTTGCGAGTAGGTAGCCTCTTCGAATGGGATCATATAGATTTGATTGAAGGGTCCAAGTCCACCGGAGCTTTTAATACGAGTCTGCCAGTTCCTCCGTAGGTAGTTATTTCAAGCGGGAGCACTTGGGTTGTGACATCTCTTATAGTGTCCCAGGAATGGGGGATAGAATTAGAAAGTTTGAGTTGTGAAGGGGGTAAAGCATTGAAGGCAAGAAGAAAAGGTAGACGTGGGAACGCGAAGGAAAGAAGAGGGGGGGGGGTTAAAATGAAGACTTATACCAAAAATAATAATAATTAAGTCATTTATTCCGCGCTACCTCGTGGAATTCCGGTGCTTTGACGATTGTTTCTAAATTCTATGATACACATCATTTGAATAAAAACTCAAAGCATCCTTTCCTGGAGGCAGTTTTTATGAGTGAGGGATACGAACTATCCCTCCTTTAAGAAAGATGGGACAGAAATCTACTTGTGCAGAAAATACCGATATAATCACTGCCTGTCCTCAAAATTTGCTCGGCATAACAAGGCACCATTACAGGAGTTCGACCCAGTCTCAGATCGTTTCAAAGCGGTTAATACGGACAGTATGGGTCCGCTCCCGCACAGAAATGGTTTTCGATGTCTACTAACCATCATCGACCGATGCAGTAGGTGCCCTAAGGCATTACCGATTGCGGACAAGACAGCCGAAACGATCACAAAATTGTTTATAGAACATTGGGTTAGCCAGATACGGGGTATCCGAAACGCTAACAACAGATCGCAGGATCAACTTCGAAGGAGAACTAAACAGCATGTTGTGTAGTCTCATTGGCATCCGAAAACTGCGCACCACAAGTTACCACCCCCAACCGAACGGAATTCTCGAACGATAGCACCGAACACTAAAGTATAGTCTAAAGTGCTAGCAAAATACGCAAAATTGACACCAAAATTAACAGTTAATTTTGTTAGGCATTTGAACAGCACCAAATGCAGGGCACGACTGCTCTGTGGCAGGAATTCTGAATGGCACTACAATCCCTGAACCGGGGAACCTCGTGGAACCCTTTAACAACAACGACGCGCCACCTTAACAAATTTGCGATCAAAATACCATTTACCCGGCATTAAACGAATGCACACATGTGTACGTACAAGTAGACGCCATTCAACGACTTTTGACTAGACCATACGAAGCCCTTTCCGTGTAATAAAACATGACCCCAAATTTTCAAAATATTACGTAAGACCAAACTTGAGAACATCTCCATCGATCGCTTAAAACTGTCTGTAAAGCTCCCAGAAGCCGCAGAAGACAGCCCAAACTCGACAACAGCAACAGACCACTTGTTGCCGGGCACACCAGTTATAGTGAACAGTGTACGTTTACATAACTCGCTAGCCGAACAGCGCGCTGATCGCAAGACAACTAACCCCCTTAAAAAGGTAGTCACCAGAAGCAGCCGCGTAAGCAAACCCTCTAACCGATACCGTTAAAATCATGGATGGGGGACTAGACTAGGAAGGGAACAGTGTAAGGGCTCGTCTGTACGATGCCCTGCATCGTATAGTTATAAGTGAGTACTTGGACAGTATACTTGGACAAGAAGAAAAGGCTTAAATTCTGTAACCAAGCCCTAATTGGTTGGTCACAAGCCTTGTCACAAGAACGCATGCACCATCTTGTTTCCGAATGTAAAATATCTAACATCAATTGAAGTATGCCACAGGTCTCAGGAGTATCTACACAAGATCGCAAACATCCCAAATAACAATAACAACGTAAATTGCACTAACAGCGCTAACTGCACGAACAACACAACATCAGCCAGCCGTCCTGAGGAGATCAGCTGTTGTTGGAATAAGTGACAATGCCTACGGGATTTACGCAAATATTTGTTAATTTGATCTATTCATGTACAGCCTTCACATCCACACTTTGAAATCAAATTATTTGATACTTACAGTGTTTTAATTTTCAGTAATTCCTTACCCTCCTAATTTGTGATGCCATCTTTCGCACTCCAATGCTCAGTCTTTCTTCCTGCAAACTATACCGACAGAGGCAGCACTGCTGCCAGAGCTGAGTCAAATCAGATGCACCATCACATGTGAATGTTCGTTACTTGCCAGTGATGAATGACCGTCGCAGGAGTTCAGATTTCGTTGCTATTTTTGGCAGGCGGAAATGCGATTATACCTACTGCCTTCCGAATGAAAGGTCCCTAAAAATGATAGAAATGATGCCTGTCTTCCGATTAAGAATGAGCAATTCATTTTTCAAATGCACTTATTTTAGGGACAACGTTTGAGAACTAATGCTCGTTTCATTGTTCTCAGAAATTAATTTTACAACGATCTGCAAATATTTTCCTGTCCTGTTCAGCAAATGTATTATACAGAATCACGTCTCACTGTAATCACTGTTGCTTGGTCAACGTGTAGCCAACAACTATTCATGATTTTGAAAGGTTGATTTTGAGAAGTTTGCGAACTTTGTTGCAACTGTACCTATACGTCGAAATCCATCACATGAACGGAAGCTCAGAAGATTGTGGGTTCAACAGAATGGGTGTTCAGAAAACCGGGGACTCCAGGAAAACAGGTCTTCAGAAGAACGCTGCATCAAAAGAACGGGGCATCAGAAGACCAAGTTTTATAATGGGCTTCAGAAGAATGGGGCGCCAGTTGAACGGGGTTTCATCAGGAACGGGGTTCAGAAGAATAGGGACCAGAAATACGGGAATTCAGAAGAGCATAGTTGAGGGAGCAAATTCCATGCATGGTCTGGAACGTGGGTACGCCCCTTGGTGGAGGTGGGGGACGCCTGGTGGAAGTTGATTATAAACGTTATCCAGTGTCAGATCTGGGTTCGGGGATACATTGGGGAGAATAGAGGTGTGTTACTATGAGTGGGGGAGATGACTTTGAGTGAAAAGCCCCGTCTCTGCCTATGGGCACGATAGCGTCGGCGCGATAAATGACACTCTCGGCGAACAAGATGAACTCCTTAAACCTTAAGTCATGGGTATTATTAGTTTTTGAACCCGTGATCGTTGTTATGTTTCTAATTTTTTTCTCAAAATTTAAATGAGCCTTACATAATATATTCTGAGGTACAGGGTCCGTGATGGTGAAAGCAGCAGGGGTCATCCCCAAGGAATAGCGATCGAAGGTTAACAATAGTTCGCATTGCGGAGTAGCAGCTGAACAGGTACAAGACGAAGAAAAAGTTTTTTTAATAGGTTAAGTAAGGTTAATTTGTATTAGCCAAATTGAATCACAGCTATATTAGGTTTGATTTGATTAGGCTGGATAGGGTTTGGTTTGATTCAGTTAGGTAGATTATCATTCGCTTCATCAATAACCGCAATAGATCAGCATCTATGATATTTCCACAAATATCAATTAGCACCCATTTTGTCATTCGGAGAATTCTCATAATAATTTCAATTATTAAAGGTTGTAGAGGTCATCTCAATAAGTTTCTGCGTGGCGCTTTACACGAGATGTGAAAGAACGTCGTTCGAGATGCCTTGATCCTTCCAATAACAAGAGCCATAGACTATCTATGTTAGGGGAAAATTATAACTATCATCATTACCTAACGCTCATGCCCATTGAAGGTAGATCTTACCCAAGATAAGGCACACCTAACGCTGATGCCCATTGGTGGTAGATCCTTGCCATGATACCTAACACCATCCACCTTGCCCGTTAAGTGATGTATAAAAGCGCAGTCGCATGTAGTTGAGCACACTTTAACTTGAACAAGCGCAGAGGAAGGAGTGGATACAGGAGGTCAACTATTCTACAAGAAGAAGATGGCGCCAGAATCTAAGGTGAGAACATCGTAAGGTGAAAATTCTTGTGGACTCGGATTTATTTCTTGTTCCTATCTGCCACAGCAGAGGAGACGAGAATATAATCTTAGGTGAAAATTTTGGTGAGTTTCTTGTGATTTTCATCTGCCGAAAATTCATTTAGGTGTGTGATTAAAATAAAAGTGAACTTCATGTTTTATTGTGATTTTGATCGTCCGAAACTAATTTTAGGAGTAGATTATGATTATTTGTGTAGTCATTTATGATACCGTGATACAGTCCCCGAAGAGTAAGATCGTATATTTCCCGAAAACCTGTTTTCTGAAACATTTACTAACGAATTAAGCTGTCGGGATTTTTGCATTTATTCATGCATGATATCAGCTTTTTCAGTGGTAATATTTCGTTTCAAGATGATATGTTTGGACACAATTTAATTTGTATTGTGATGGATAGAAATAGATCAATTGATATATATCAGAAATAAGAGTAATATATTGTAACAAACAATTGTGGACTGGATTTCAATGTGTTGAACTATGGAGGGACGGACCGTTGTGTTCTGGGGGTCATCCAGCGTCCCCCAAGGAAGAGCGACCATTAGACTGACTATGCAAGAACTTCCTTAAATATTGACAACGTGGCTTACTTGACATTTAATCGAACTAAGTAAAACATGATCACTTATAACCCATTTTATCATACGATCAAGATTTTTCACAAATCCTTTTTTCCAAATCAAGAGTTTTGAATTATTTACATCTGCGACATTACATTGCCTGAAATTATTAATTAGCCTGAACTAAATGAATATGTAATATTTTAGTTTCGTTCTTTTATCGCTTTATATTCATCCTAATCATCAATTTTTTTATACGTAAGTCCCTATTTAATAAGAATGATCGAAGTTATCCCTAAAACTCCCCAGGTTTCTTGACAGCTCATTTCCAAATCCCTTTCCTCCCCTCCTCCCTCCATTACCCCTCCCCACCTTCCAAGGCAATCTGAACAATTGTGGCAAAAAGGTATCCAAATTTGAATTGAATTTAGAGATTCTTAGCTTATATGGTGGGCTGACTTTTGGCCAGGTGGGACCGGCCAGAATGTCTCACTGCGGGTCAGGTAGGCTCGAACCAACCATCTCCGGGTTCCAATGGATGTCTATTGTGAGGAGAGGCCGACTCTCTACCATTCGACCTCCGAGCTGGTGGCCAAGTGGACCACCATCTCGGTGGCCTACATCATGCAGGTCTATATGATGGAAACACGCTGAAAGGTCAAACGCAATTGAGATATGAAACAAATCGTTGTGAAAAAATTCACATCCCTGTTCTAGGAACATTTCCGCCTATTAACGAAAAATGCAAATATTTTCTACAATGCATTTCCTTCTTCAGACGAATGAAGAACACGAGGATCGAGACACCCCGACAGTCGCTCACGCGGAAGAGGCGCCTTGTGGCAGCGCCTCCAGCGATGATGGCCTCACTGAACAACTCAAACAGATGGTTATCAGCCCCGAGAGCCCACCACCACCTGCTGTCGTCAGAGTGACCACCTGTGATGGCAAGGAGTACGAACTTACGAGCAGCGTCACCAGCAAGAGCAAAGTGATGTCACACATGATCTTTTCCACTGGTAAGAAAATAGACCATTCAATAAAAATTATGTGTTACTTATATAGTTTAGTTACTCAACCTCTCAACCTTGCTATACTTCTGTTCATAACAACACTCGTTTTTATTAGTCCCAAAACAGCCCATGTTTTTGTATGTCTAATAACAACACACGGTTTTTGTTAGTCTCCTAACAATAACTATTCTCGCAGATCTCATTGAAACAAATGTTTCTGCTGGTCTGATAACAACATGTGTTCATGCAAATCTCGGTGACTCACGTTTTCGCTGATTTCAACACATGATATTCTCATTTTCCCACCAGTGGCTGAGCTGGATGAATCCCCGATTGCACTACAACACATAAACTCCCCAATCTTGGAGAAGATCATTGAATTTGGTGATCACGACTCAGACCTCCACGACGTAGACAACGAATGTCCCTGCAAACTGTCGGATTGGCACTATAATACCTTCTTCTGGGTAAGACGAAATTGGCAATTGATGTTGGTTTTACAATAGACTAATTTGACAGTTAAGATTATATTATATTAGTGGTCAATCTCCACCGGAGCCATGATGAACAGTTAAAGTACCAAAATTTATATTAAAATTAGCACAGTTCGTCAGGAGACTTTCTAATTCATGTATCTGGAAAAAATAAGTTGATAAACTTCGGCCTCACGATAAACTCTCTCATTTTATGTTACTGAGATTGGTGAATACGTTGACTTTTGATGAAAGAAGTGAACAACCGCGTGGGAAATATATATTCTTTTCTATCATTCAAATATTACATTTATTTCTATGCAGGTTAATCAAGATACTCTGTTCAAGATGATCAAGGCAGCAGATTTCTTGGATATGCCGTGTCTCTTCAAGTTGGCGAGCTACACCATCGCCAGGCTTATCGAGAACAAAACTGTTGAAGAAATTAGAAAGATCTTTGGCATTAAGAACGACTTCACTGCCTATCAGTACAGGATGGCTGAAGCCGAAGCAAACAACATTCTTCAGCGGCGGCACATGAAGCATTAGAACCACTTGGTGTAGTGTAAAGGAAGGTAGCGTGCTATATGTCGTTTGATGTGAACCTCTAGTAACTGCTTATGTTGCCAATGGTATGAATATCCTTTTACTGAAATAATAAAACTAGCATCCTATAATCATAGGAATTTGGACAGTGATGTGAACAGGGGTTCAATAAAATATAATTTATCTGCAGTGAGATACGAAGGGTGTAGGGGGTTAGGGCCAATAGAGCATATGGACATAAATGACTTAAACAATTCAGTTCCTTCTTTCAAAGAATCTCATCACAAACAGTTGCGTAATTAATTTGTATCACTTGTGTGTATTTGAAACTCTGCCTCCTTCACACGGACGGTCTTGAGTGACCAACGTGAACAGGCCATTGGGGCCAAGTCATCGGGACCCGTCGGGATTGTAGCTGAATTCAGAGTTTGAAGTCAAACACCGAATTTAGTAAACCTGTGGACATGACACATCCAACATGGAACACGGTTAGGTCAGCCTAGTTTTGCGTAAACTAGTTGTGATTAGATAAAATAACATACGAGAGTATCCCCTCGTGCATCAATGTGCTACGTTCTAGTGAGTGAAGCAAGTGATATTATGAGTGGAGAGTGATGTGGTGTGTTGAGTGTGTGTGTGCCTGCGGGTGTAATGTTTGTTTTAGAAGTGTGTAGTGGCAGGGGAGGGCACGTTCAACTTACAGTTGCTGTAGATATTTCTTCAATGAGTGTGACAGCTATTTTGTGTATACGGAAGGGAAGCGTTTGGAAGTAACTGCTATTGCACATAGTGTGATGATCGCTGGCCTACAGTGTCTTTGGCTTATAAGTTACCCCGAGGAAACCTAATTGAAATACTTGTATTTGTAATCTGTGGTGCGGAGCATGCACGGTTTAAACTCGTACTATAGGATAATATATAGCATTTTAAGTTGAGATTCCGGTTTGAATTGTACAATGAATAAATTGAGAAACCAAATGATTTCATATTTGTTTTAACAATCCAAGTATTTCTATCTTTTCAGTAGTGACAGGAATATGATTTATCAATTCGTACATATTGAGCCAAGTCCCAGGTTGATGAGCGGCGTTATTGAACCAGATACCAGGTCGATTTGAGACGTTAATGAGCCAAATACCAGGTCGACTAGCGGCGTAACTGAGTCAGGTACCAGGTCGATGAGCGGCGTTATTGAACCAGATATCAGGTCAATTTGTAGCGTTAATGAGCCAAATACCAGGTCGACTAGCGGCGTTTCAAAGTCAGATACCAGGCCGATGAGCGGCGTTATTGAACGAGATATCAGGTTGATTTGTGGAGTTAATGAGCCGAATACCAAGTCGAATAGCGACGTTACTGAGTCAGATACCAGGCCGACGAGCGGCGTTAATGAACCAGATATCAAGTCGATTTGTGGCGTTAATGAGCCAAATACCAAGTCGACTAGCGGCGTTACTGAGTCAGATACCAGGTCGATGAGCGTCGTTATTGAACCAGATACCAGGTCGATTTGTGGCGTTAATGAGCCAAATACCAGGTCGACTAGCGGCGTTATTGAACCAGATACCAGGTCGATTTATGGCGTTAATGAGTCAAAGACCAGTCGACTAGCGGCGTTATTGAACCAGATACCAGGTCGATTTGTGGCGTTAATGAGTCAAATACCAGGTCGACAAGTGGCGTTACTGAGTAAGATACCAGGTCGATTTGTGGCGTTAATGAGCCAAATACCAGGTCGACTAGTGACGTTACTAAGTCAGATACCAGGTCAACGAGCGACGTTATTAGACCAGATACCAGGTCGATTTGTGGTGTTAATGAGCTCAATACCAGGTCGAATAGCGGCGTTACTGAGTCAGATATCAGGTCGATCCGAGGCGTTATTGAACCAGATACCAAGTCGATTTGTGGCGTTAATGAGCCAAATACCAGGTCGACTAGCGACGTTATTGAGTCAGGTTCCAGATCGACGAGCGGCGTTATTAAACCAGAAACCAGGTCGATTCGTGACGTTAAAAGCCAAACACCAGGACGACTAGCGGCGTTATTGAGCCAAATACCAGATCAACTAGCGGCTCTAATGAGCCAAATACCAGGTCGAATAGCGACGTTACTGGGTCAGGAACAAAGATCGACGAGCGGCGTTATTGAACCAGCTACCAGGTCGATTTGTGGCGTTAATGAGCCAATACCAGGTCGACTAGTGGCGTTCACCTGAACTTTTATTTGATCCGCAAGATATTCATCAGTGTCTTGAATTCATATCAGTGAAACGGAGGATAAGGTAAACGCAGTTATATAAGCTGCTGAAGTTTGAATTCTGTTATGTGAATGCAAAGTTTTGGACCCCAATTGTCACATTTAGAGCTTTTCTTCATATGTATAATTTACATATTCAAAACTTATGTGGACATATCATTATCAAATATAGCGACTATTGACCAATGCACGGCTATTCGACCTATCAGTCAAATTCGAATCCTTTTGAACAGCCTGTCAAAATCAGAGCCTTTGAACTTATCTATGTCAAATTCGAAGCCTTTGAACATATTCTCACAATCAGTGCTTATCAATGAAATCCTATCAATTTAAAGTATTCCACTTGATCGATGGCAGCATTGACACATCTTAGTTGCTTATCATACAATGACCCTAAATGTTACTAAACTTATCATTTTATACATTACTCGCCCCTGATCGACCAGTTGACTTGATCAGGTCAACAAATAACACAGTGAGTGCCAAATAATCCCATATAATTTAATGAATAATGTATAGTAGTATTTGTCGTACAATGAAAGATTATTTCGCCATATCTATAAACCTTATAACGAATGCCTCAGAATCTGATGAAGACACGATGTGTTTGTGGAGGGCAAATTAATCTACTTGGATTTCGTGTCTTGAGATAATATTTTGATGACATAAATACACTTCAGATGGGACGAGACACCCCGCTGTACACATCCAAATTTAAATACGAGTTCAGTGCTAATATCTACAGCTACAAATACTACGCCGAATCCCCCAAAATGTTTGTGACTGACGACAAGGCACGCCTCACTCTCCTCTCATACACTCACCCACACACAAACTAGCCTACACAAATACCCTCCGAATCTGCCACCAGTGTCGTATCATCAGCAAACATTAACTTTTATTGTGTCCGTTACGCCCATATGTTCGTGTCTGTTTGTCTGCGTGTTCATGTGTCCATGAACAGTGCTGACGCCATTGGTCTGATTTCAATTAAACTTGGATGGTGTGTCTAGGGTACTCTCAACGGAATAAGAAAATAGTATTTTCGTGGCAAAAGTTATCACGGATTTTTAAGTATTTGACGTCTCTAGTTTGAACTTGTAGTTTGGCTCATCATAATAGTATAGAGAAGTTTATTGAGTGAAATTAGTGGAACTTGCGTTTACTCGAATTACAATCATAAATCATAGACATCGAGGAGCTAATTTTATCGGTGGTCAAAACCAAAATTTTATCAGTAAAACCCAGTAAGAAATAGATTTGACATGGCCAACTCTTTCTTTAAGAGCTCATTGAGTTGCCGAGAACAGATTATTGGAAGAAAAATAACACAATATCAAGAATACGGTAGTCAAACGCACAATGGCGGGTTATGGGCCTCATAC